>CM031235.1:891525442-891762799 GCA_018340775.1 Taxus wallichiana var. yunnanensis
TGATTGTTTTGAAGAGCTCGTTCTAAACAATATTGAATTTTAGCTTTATTTCTGCATTTAGGATCTTGTTAAACCTGGGTACATGCAGTTACTATCTCTGTACATCTACTATGTTTTATTCGGTTTTATCTTATAACTCGAATTGATTGTCATTCATTTAGAACCATAGATGGATTGTATCACTTATTTTATCTTCACGGCCTTATGATTTGTAAGAGATTCAAAATCCTTTGATGTTTCAATTTGAAAATGTTTTGAATTGTGGAGAGTCATAAGAAACTCTATATTTGGGTAAATTCTACTTATATCTTTTAGCTAGCAATTTGGGCATTTTCAGCTTTGTGTACTATTTGGGTGCGTTCGAATTTTTCCTTCACTTTGGTGAATAGCTTGTTGTTTTGTTTTGCCAACTCAGAGTCTGTTTTGGAAATTGACTTCTTTTATAATGCTTCATTTAGATCTTTAAGAAAAAATAATCCTTCTTAATTTGATAGTTGTCATTTGTGATGCTATAGAATCATCACTTACAGATCTTGTATTTTTATGCCTACCCCTTCATTTGATTTCGACGTCATTATCTCGAGAAATATGTTTTAAAATACAAGCACCGTTTTAGAACTCAACTGTTGGATGTTTAATGAAAACATAGGGTCTTCAGAAATTTTCAAAATTATGATTTCTTAGCTGTTGTAAATGGATGCATAAATGTTTTGTTTACAACCTATACTTCTGGAGCCTAAATGGCTTACAAAGAGAGATCGTTTATTTCCTTTGATCATTATGAAATTTTGAAAGGCCTAAAATTCTTTGCAAACTGTAAATGGAAACTGGTATTTTGTGTTGCATTATCATTTCATTATTGAAATTTGTTATTACCAAGCTTTCCAAACCTCTGTTACAAGAATATGGGCTATCCTTTTAAAGTTGTTTATCTGCAATTGGCTGTCATTAGTTGATCATTTTTCTTGTACAAAAATCTACATTATTGTATAGACATGACTATATCTTTCCTTTTCCTGTATAAAATAGTTCATTACAGATCTTGAGAAAACAAGCATATAACCTATACTTAGTGAATGAAAGAAGTGCATTTTAAACCAAATACACAAAATGGATTTTTTTTCTCTTTTCAAATTGTTTAGGTCGGTTAATTGTTAGTTAATTCTATTTTTTTAAAATCATTAGAAGAATGTTTTCAATTATTATTTTGGAAATTGACGTCTTCTATACTACTTCATTTAGATCTTTAAGAAAAAATAATCCTTCTTAATTTGATAGCTTTCATTTGTGATGCTATAGAATCATCACTTACAGATCTTGCATTTATATGCCTACCCCCTTCATTTGATTTCGATGTCATTAGCTCGAGAAATATGTTTTAAAATACAAGCACTGTTTTAGAACTCAACTCTTGGATGTTTAATGAAAACATAGGGTCTTCATAAATTTTCAAAATTATGATTTATTAGTCTTTGTAAATGGATGCATAAATGCTCACATTTCTAACCTCGTACTGGAGCCCGAATGGCTTGCAAAGAGAGATCATTTATTTCCTTTTATCATTATGAAATTTTGAAAGGCCTGAAATTCTTTGCAAACTATAAATGGAAACTGGTATTTTGTGTTGCATTATCATTTCATTATTGAAATTTTTTATTACCAAGCGCCCAAACCTCTATTACAAGAATATGGGCTATCCTTTTAACGTTGTTTATCCGCAATTATCTGTCATTAGTTGATCATTTTTCTTGTACAAAAATCTACATTATTGTATAGACATGACTATATCTTTCCTTTTCCTATATAAAATAGTTCATTACAGATCTTGAGAAAACAAGCATATAACCTATACTTAGTGAAAGAAAGAAGTGTATCCTAAACCAAATACACAAAATGGATTTTTTTCTCTTTTCAAATTGTTTAGGTCGGTTAATTGTTAGTTAATTCTATTTTTTAAAAATCCTTAGAATAATGTTTTCAATTATTATTTTGGAAATTGACGTCTTCTATACTACTTCATTTAGATCTGTAAGAAATATAAATCCTTCTTAATTTGATAGCTTTCATTTTTTATGCTATAGAATCATCACTTACAGATCTTGTATTTATATGCCTACCCCCTTCATTTGATTTCAACGTCATTAGCTCAAGAAACATGTTTTAAAATACAAGCACCATTTTAGAACTCAACTGTTGGATGTTTAATGAAAACATAGGGTCTTCAGAAATTTTCAAAATTTTGATTTCTTAGCTGCTGTAAATGGGCGCATAAATGTTCTTTTTACAACCTGTACTTTTGGAGCCTAAATGGCTTGTAAAGAGAGATCATTTATTTCCTTTGATCATTATGAACTTTTGAAAGGCCTGAAATTCTTTGTAAACTGTAAATGGAAACTGGTATTTTGTGTTGCATTATCATTTCATTATTGAAATCTGTTATTACCAAGCTTTCCAAACCTTTGTTATAAGAATATGGGATATCCTTTTAAAGTTGTTTATCTGCAATTGTCTGTCATTAGTTGATATTTTTCTTGTACAAAAATCTACATTATTGTATAGACATGACTATATCTTTCCTTTTCCTGTATAAAATAGTTCATTACAGATCTTGAGAAAACAAGCATATAACCTATACTTAGTGAAAGAAAGAAGTGCATCCTAAACCAAATACACAAAATGGATTTTTTTCTCTTTTCAAATTGTTTAGGTTGATTAATTGTTAGATATTTCTATTTTTTAAAAATCCTTAGAATAATGTTTTCAAATTTTATACTTGCTGGAAGAAGTATGTTCTATATTGTTTTTGCTTGAATTCTTTTTAATTCTGTCAAGAATAATAGTATGAATTTTGTAAAGATTATATAAAGTAACATGCCTTGTAGTTTTGTTAAACCTAGATGGACATGTAGGGGCATGTGCCCTACCAAAGTCAGGAATTGGAGTGTGCTGAGAGATTCTATTTCTCTGGGAGGCCACTTCAATACGCCCCATGTAGGGCATTAGACTGCGCTTTGGTAGGGCTATTTAAGCTACATGTCTTCACTATTTTTAACCTCCTTTGCTTGCCGTTAAGGTACCTAACATTTTATTGTTTCCTCTTAGATTGCACTAATGAAAACACGAAGTCAAATTTGCATCCCCCCTGTTGGTATTACTGTGACAACACCACAACTACGAAGGCATGAACAATTTAAAAGAACTCAGTTTGTAGTGAATGTGTTCCATCCTAAACAATCGCGCCCTGAAAAACCACAGATTGCAGAAATTGTGAAGGCACGCCTTCACTTACCGGTGGAATCTGTCATCTATCTTTCAAAATTTCAGACGGTGGATTCATTATCGAAAGGGTTTGGGCTGGCGTACGACACAGCTGCTGATGCAGAGAAGTATGAGCCCCCCTACAAATTGAAGAAGATGGGTGTCTTTGTTAAGAAGGGGAAAAGAGCATTTAAAAAAGATGACCGTGCCAAGAAAATCCCCTATGTGCGTAAAGGTTTTAAGAAAAAAATGATGTTTCGCATTGGGCATGCTCCTTTTTGGCTTCGAAAATACTTTATATATATATATATATATATATATATATATATATATATATATATATATATATCATGCTGTAATTAAAGCTTATGTTTTGCATTGTGCATGCTATTTTTGTGCTTCGAAATTACTTTATATAAATATCATACTCTAATTACCGTTGGTTAGTTTTTTGGCAAGCTGGAAATACACAATGCAAATATTGTGTTGTAGTTTGCATTTCTTCATAATCTGCTTACTTATATAATATTTCAAATTTTAAGTGAAGTTTTTCAGCATAAATATATTGCTTTTTAAATTACTATAGCCTCCCTCAAGTGGAAGTGTAAAAATTCATCAAATGTATCTTCTTATGTGGCGAATTTTTTAATATGAGGTTGCTTTTTTGATATAGACACATTGGTACATACAACTGTACCTTTTGAAATACAGACAATAGACTAAGAATTTCATGATCTGTTTCTTTTTTCTTATCTGTAATTTCAATCTGGACAACAAAGATTTAAGAATGGTAGGAAAGCATGATCTGTATAAAAAATCTCAAAGTAAGTAATGGAATTATGTGGGTGGACTGAATTCTTCTTCAAGTTGTGATATTTTATTACTATCTATCAGACAATCTACAAATATGTTGGTGCTTGTAAAGATAAAGGTTTGTTCTGAATGTGAAGTGTCCTTCAAGTAAATGGTTCAAGTAAACATGTGACCTTAAGAATGGTATAAATGTTGGCATAATTAATACATTGTTTAGTTTGGCTACATGTAACCGACCTTTAAATTACAGGCGGTTACCTCTTAACCACATTCTCTCCTATATTTATACACTCCTCATTGTGAATAAAATCATTCAGACAATTTTACATTTCTCCTGAGCCAACAATGGTATCAGAGTAGACCTAGCACTGTGTGTAGGAGGAAATTGTGGGGGAGGGTTGCCAATTTCATGGTCCACTAGTTACAGCAACCCTTCATTTTTTGACATCCACACTCATTCTCTGACACCTTTAGCCCCCATGAGGACCTGCCACACGAGGACCCACCACACATATTCCAACAGAAGCGAACCTAGTCTAGATCCAGTTCCTCCTCCGATTGCATTGAAGACAAGGAACCCTTGGAGGCCCGTGTAGTTATCTGTAAGCTTCCTGATACAATCCAGGAAGATGTCCACAATCTCTTTGCTTTGATGGTATAATGGCCACGGGCAAAGTTGTTAGCCGCATCTTCTTTTCGATCCGCTGATAAGCTGCTCCGGATGGAAGAGCTGATGGTAAGTGCCTGTGTGGACTTCATCAATAACAGTGGGCTCCAGATCTACAAATACAACATGGGGAACATGCTTTCTCGGCTCTGTCTCGTTGAAGAAAAAACGTGTCAAGGCATCATCTATGCCTCCAGAAGCAGTCTTATCACTAGGTATTTGGCCTTCGAGTTGAATACAACGACCATTTCTTGGCGTGTGAGGAAACAACAATGACCGAGAATATTAAATAGTCGGTGTGTGTGAGAATATTCGAGGAGGAAACCCGTGGTACAAGCCCGTAGTTCAAGAATTCAAAAATAAGAATCCGTCACCAAAGAGGGAGAAGAGAGCATGTGGCAATGACCACTGACCAACTTATAAGCACCGTGTGGAGTTTGGCATGAGTGGCATCGACCACTTTGAAAGCCTGAGTTTGTGTTGGTAGACTCCTTCCCCCAACATCTTCTCAATTGTTGTTCACAGACCAAGCAATACATTAGCAAGCGCATCGTATAAAAGATCAAGAGACATGTGGAATTTGTTTGAATCAAATCGAAACAAAACGAGATTAAGCCCCTTCATTCATTCATCAAATTTGCTATCAAAGATGGACACGAACAACCAACCTATGATCCCATGCAATAGTCTGAGAGCATGAAAGTCATGCCCAAAGATGTTAGCAACATTGCAAGAAACCATAGAGACGTGCCGCATTTGAGAGAGCCGAAGTCAAGCCCACAAGAGCATCGGTATCTACTCTTCGCCAGTCTCCAAAACTTGCAATTCAAGGACATAATGGACTGAGTCTTGTTCGACATATAGACGGAGAAGAGTTGTGTCAATCCAGATGACAAACGCGAGATTAAATGCCCTCAAGCACATCTGTGGTGCACCACACGAGCTTTCAAGCTCACTTCTTCATCTATTTTTACAAATGAGAGCACATCTATCACAAAGATTCAAGAAAATCCAACAAAGTCCTTGTTACAAGAAGCAGATAGGACATGTCGTGATGTAACAAGATGATGAATCTGGGGATGACAACGATGATGATTTAGGGGTAGATTTGTAAAAACAATGTATTAAGGGGGGGAATGTTGGCATAATTAATACATTGTTTAGTTTGGCTACATGTAACCGACCTTTCAGTTACATGCGGTTACCTCTTAACCACATTCTCTCCTGTATTTATACACTCCTCATTGTGAATAAAATCATTCAGACAATTTTACATTTCTCCTGAGCCAACAATAAAATGGGTTGTTCAGGTCTTCATTGATCTGTTTGAGCTTGAAAGCACATGAAATGTATTAAAAGCTTGAAAGCATGTATTCTATAGTGATCTACACAACTGTGAGAATGTGTAAAAAACTGATGTGCAAGCTTGAATCAAGAAAATTCTCAATAAGTTGTGAAGATATGTGGAGAACTAGATAGTAGTCTTAATGAGGTGGATGAGGCAAATAATGTACGGGATCACTATTTTAAGGACAAGGGTTTCTAAGTGTGTCTACATGATAGATGATGAATACCTAGGTAAGAAATGTAATTTTGATTTTTTAAAGATTCAGAAGATTTTTATACAAAGATACATGACCTAAGAACCTAGGAAAGATCAAATTTTATTTATTTATAGATCATCATGAATGTTGAAAATTGAGAGTTCATTATTGAAAATAATATTTAGGACTTTTAAACTTGAAAACACGGCAACGAGCTTAAATTTTGACCTAATACTAGGGACTATAGATCATCATGAATGTTGACAAATTGAGAGTTCATTATTGAAAATAATATTTAGGACTTTTAAACTTCTGAAAACACGGGCCACGAGCTTAAATTTTTCTTTAATAACAGGGACTAAGAACATGGGGAAGGTGCACTAGAAATTAGGGTGTCAAGGCAGCTTGACACTTGGGCCAAAACATTGAAGGGGATGGAGAGTTACTGTAATTGTGCTTTTGCCGAGGCACTTGATGTTATTCCTTATACTCTGGTACAGATTACAAGGATGAATCCCATTGCTATTGTTGCTGACCTTAGAGACTGTCATGCCAGTGGAGAGATCAACATTGGCATCAATGTGAGGAAGGGGCAGATAATGTGGTTCAGTCATTAGTGGTGGGTACAGAATGTGTGCGGGATGATTTTGAAGATTAACAACATTGTGAGTGTAGGGTATGACTGTCAAAATTTAAGAAATGATAATCTATTGGTTTAAGCAAGGTCTGTAATAGTTCCTTGAAGAATTCTAACTTGAAGAATGCGCGAGATTCAAAATACAAGTGTGCATTGGCTAGGGTAACTCTTGTTGCTCATAGACTCTATCTCTAACTCTTGTCTTTGATCATGTTATGTGCTCTAAAAATTGTGTTTATGCTCTAAGACCTAGATGAAAATAAAAGAGTGTTTGATCAAGTTGTGTTGATCAGAGAATAGGATTGGTAATAGTCATGGTGAGGTGATAATTGGATCAAATGGCTTCTCAGTGCATGAACATTGTTAGCATCAACATGTAAAGACTTTGTTGGTATGTGTATGTGGCTGAAAACACTTTTCATCACCTAATATAACCCAAGAAGAAAATTTTGTGACCGCCTGGCGGCTAGAATGACGATTTCAAGAGTGGTAAACATGGACATAGATTCAATGACATTTGTATTAAGTGGAGAATCGTAGTATTATCTACAGTTGACTGATTGTGTTATTAAGTATACCCATAAGTTATTTTCATTGTTTGCATTCAGTTAGGGTGTGAAGCATCCAAAGAAACCATGGTGAAATTTGAGTACTTGGTAATGAAAATAGGAGATGTTATCTAGTCTAATCAAGGGAATGCGAGGATCTACGAAACCTGCAGAATCTACGAAACTACAGTAATCTTGCACAACAATAGAAAATATAATGCAGCGGATTTAAAAGATGCAAAATAGGGGAAAAAGGAGAAGCTACAGAAATTTATAACAACAAAATAAAATAACACACTTGGCTACAAATAACATAGATCTGGGCATCAAATTGCTTCAGCAATACACACACACACACACACACACACACACACACACACACACACACACACACACACACACACACACACACACACACACACACACACATATTCGAGGAATGAACAGCAGCTACAGCTGCACACAAAACTTTCATGCATACAATAACAACATTGAAATGAAGGAATTCTTTCAACAAAACCAGTCTAGACTTGAGCTGGGACTGCACATTTTTCTTCTTCTCCCAAATATGATATTCCTCCTCCTTCTTCTTCTTCTTCTCACAATAAAACATGATGCTTTTAATAATAAACACCTACACAAAAAACTTGCCTTACAAGTCAACACAAAATCTCTGACAAGAGATAATCAGGGAGAATAATCAACCAAAAAGTAAATGTGCAGCAGTCATAATTAAATGCAAATATGATATGTCAGAGAGCTAAATCTGGGGAAGACAAATATTAGATGCACAATAAATTCTGACTTGATTTTCCAACACTCCCCCTTAATTATGAACAATACTGCAGATCATGGAAATTTGAATCAAGTTTGTTCAAAACTGTTGTAGCATTTCCGGAGCTAACTAACAGTTTTCCAGAGCTGCTAACTTGTGCAAAGTCACAAACTCCTAAGCCACTTCGTAAATACTCAAATGTCTCTTTTGCCAATGCTTTTGTAAATATGTCAGCCAATTGATCTTCAGACCTACAAAAATCAAGACAAATTTCTTTGTTGCTTACAAGCTCTCTGATAAAATGATACCTCGTATCAATATGCTTAGTTCTCTTGTGAAACACATGATTTTTAGATAATGCTATGGCTGAACTATTATCACAGAATACTATAGTGGATTCCTTTTGGTCATGCATCAAATCTTTCAACATCCTTCACATCCAAACAACTTGACACACAACACTAGTGGCTGCCACATACTCAACTTCAGCTGAAGAAAGGGTCACAATGGGTTGTTTCTTTGATGCCCATGACACAACACCTGTACCAAAGTGAAAAGTATACCTAGAAGTACTTTTCCTATCATCTATGCTGCCCCCACAATCACTATCAGTGTACCCAACAAGACTGAAATCATTTGAAGTGGAATACAATATACCAAAATCCTTTGTACCACTTACATACCTCAATATCCTCTTACCGGCCTGCCAATGTGAGTCTTTTGGAGACTCCATAAACCTTGAAATCAAACTTACACCGTACATAATATCCAACCTTGTGGCTGTTAAGTACATAAGGCTTCCAACCAGCCTCTTGAACAATGTAGAATCCACACATGCTCCATCATCTTCCTTGCTTAACTTCATCCCTGTCATAACCGGTGTTGGGGATACCTTGCACCTTGCCATATTAAATCTCTTCAAAATTCATTTGCATATTTAGATTGAGAAATAAATATACCATCATTGGATTAATGGACTTTAATCCCCAAGAAATACCTCATAAGACCCAAATCAGTCATTTCAAATTCATTCTTCATTATTGATTTGAAAGAATCTATGTTTAGATCACCGGTAAAGATTAGATCATCCACATACAAGCAAACAATCAAAATGTTACCTTGCTTGTTGACCTTGATGTACAATGTTGGTTCACAACCACTTCTTTGGAAACCATTTTGAATGAGATAGGAGTCAATGTGGCTGTACCAAGCTCTTGGAGCTTGCTTCAATCCATAGAGTGCCTTCTTCAACCTATACACCTTGTCTTCATGACCCGGTAGCTCATAGCCTTGTGGCTGTTCCACATACACTTCCTCCTCTAAATAGCCATTTAAAAATGTAGACTTTACATCCATTTGATATACAGGCCACTTGTTGTGGGCAACAATAGCTAAAACAATCCTAATTGTATCCAACCGAGCAACCGAGAAAATGTCTCATTGAAGTCTATACCAGGTCTGTTGTGTAAAGCCCTTGCAACTAGCCTTGCTTTATGCTTTTGCACTTTCCCATCAACATCTTGTTTAGTCTTATAAATCCATTTGACACTAATTACATCTTTGCCTTCCGGCAAATCAACTAACTCCCATGTTTGGTTCTTTTCAATGGATTCAATCTCCTCATCCATGGCTTTTGCTCATATATCACTACTCACAGCCTCTTCAAATGTTAATGGATCATCAATATGAGAAAATAAAGAAAAAGCTGAAAATGAATTAGTTGTGTCAACATTATACAACTCACTCAAACTCCTTGTTTTTCGTGGCATCATGCTTGCTAGAGTTGGATCGGAGATGAAGAACTACTTGGAGTGCTAGATGGTGTTGCTCCAAGGATACCGATTGATGTAGATGCCGGTGTAGATGCTTGTGAAGTTTTTTGTCCTGTTGGTGTGGAAAACAACCTTGAAGATCTCCTTGGTGTGAATGAAGGTGTAGCTTGAGCTGCAACTTGTGGTACCATCCCGGGATTGGAAGGAGCTGCTGTTTGAGTTATATTTGGTGTGGGAAACACTTCATCCGCCATATTATCATTAGGGACAACAACTACAATTCTGACAGTCCTCTCTATGCTTCCATCCCATGCTTCATCCTCCACGAACTGAACATCACGGCTGATTATAACTTTCCTATTGATAGGATCAAACAACTTATATGCTTTTGTTTCCTCTGAGTAACCAACAAATATACATTTTTGTCCTTTATTATCTAACTTCTTTCTCAACTCATCTAGAACATGTGCATATGCAATGCAACCAAATACCTTCATATGAGAAACACTATGTTTCCTTCTTGTCCAAGCCTCTTGAGGGACTTTGTTTCTTATGCTCTTTGTTGGGCACCTATTCATGATGTAAACAACAGTTGCCACTGCCTCAACCCAATATTCATTTGGTAGATGTTTGGCTGCCATCATGCTACGAGCCATCTCCATAATTGTTCAGTTCTTCCTCTCCACCACACCATTTTGCTGAGGTGTATAGCGGGCTGTAAATTGCTTGTGTATGCCATGAGATCTGCAAAAATTTATAAATTCATTAGATATAAATTCACCACCTCTATCCGTCCTTAGAACCTTGATGTAGTGGCCGCTTTGCTTCTCCACAAGTGCCTTGAACTGCTGGAAATAAGCAAATGCATCATATTTGTGTTTCAGAAATAAACCCAAGTTTTTCTTGTGAAATCATCAATAAAAGTAAGAAAATAAGTGCAGCCTCCTATAGACGGTGTTTGCATTTTCCCACAAATATCTGAATGCACAATCTCAAGTGGAGCTGTAGCTCTATTTTCCTTGCCAACCGGAAATGACTCTCTATGTTGTTTTCCCATAATACATCCTTCACAAACTCTTTCCGGTTTCTCAATTAATGGCAAACCTTTTACCATATTCTTCATATGTAGTAATTTCAGCGCTCCAAAATATAAATGCCCAAATCTAAAATGCCATAGCCAAGAATCATCCTTTACCACTGATTGAAACATTGCTTGAGTTTCTACAGAAACATATTTTTCCTCTTTGGAGTTGTTCTGGCCATTTCCGTAGCTGTCTTGGACATTTCGTAGCTGTCTTGAACATTTCGTAGCTGTCTTGAACCTTTTTGTAGCTTTTTTGAACATTTCCGTAGTTGTTTTGAACTTTTCCGTAGTTGTCTTTGGCTACTGCTGATTTTGTATCTTCTACCTTAAAAGTTGCTCCAGAATATACAAGTATTTATCTCATGAACAGCTTGAGTTGTTTTTCCTTTCATAGCTGGCCTTATTTTTAATGGAAACATGCGGTTTACAGTCATTTGTACCTTGGCAATAAGCATATTGCTTGGAAGCTTGTCCAAAATAACACACTCATTGTTTTCCATGTACACTCTATAGCCCTTTTGTATCAGCTATCCAATGCTCATCAAGTTGTGTTTTAGACCAGCAACATAATATACATCAGGCATAAATTTCGGCTCCCCCTTTTTGGTTAGAATATTAACCGTACCTTTACCCAAAACAGTGACTTTGTTGTTGTTACCAAGTGTAACATCAGTTTGAACTGATTCATCCAAGCTAGAAAACAAATCTTTATTACCTGTCATGTGATTACTGCAGCCCGAATCTAAATACCATATGTCACATGGGCTTTCTTGAACAACATTACACTCAACTGGAGAGTTTGTAGGGATTGCTTCAGCAATCTTCGTGCATGCAATGAACATGCTGCCTGAGGGAGTGCTACTTGACTGATTTTGACCTTGCTTCTACTGATCATATTGTTTTTTCTTGCATTCATGAGCATAATGCCCAAACTTCTTACAATAGTGACATTGAATGTGTGATTTGTCAAATCTTTGGCCACTTGGGTGACTGAAATTCTGATTTTGACCTCTACCACCAGCATTTGCATGAACTGCTACTACGTCCACTTCTAGGAGAACTTCTCCCTCTACCTCTAGGACTAAAAATCCTCCTTCCTCTTCCACGATTTACAAAAATCTGAGATGAAAATGCATTTTCAACTAAACTATTTGATCTATTCAATCTATATTCATGATTGATAAGAGAGGCATGTAGTTCATCAACACTAAACTGGCTCAAATCTTTGGTTTCCTCTAGAGCCACAACTACGGGATCAAATTTAGTAGGGAGACTTCTAAGTACCTTCTCAACAACCTTCCTATCCTCTATGACCTCTCCATGGGACTTGATTTGATTTATTAGACCAACAACATGAGTAAAGAAAGACTCTATTGAATATGAGTTTCTCATTGATAAATTTTCAAATTCTCTTCTAAGGAGCTGTAATTTAGCAGTTTTAACCTTGTCCATACCTTGATACGCAATCTAGAGTGTGTCCCATGCTTCCTTGGCTTGCTTTGTTGCTGCAACTCTTGGGAGTATGCTCTCATGCATTGCTTGATGGATATAAAACAGTGCTTTCCCATCCTTCTTCCTCTGTTCCTTCAAGACGTCCTTTTGAGCTTGTGTAAGAGCATTGTATGTTGCCTGGTCTATCTGGTTCTTGGTAACCATTTTCAACCATTTCCCAAATGTCTTGAGACCGAAACAAAGCTTTCATGGTCAAAGACCAATACTCATAGTTCTTTCCTGTGAAAATCAGAGTTTGCACACTAACCAACGATGCGCTAGACGTAGAAGCCATTAATGGTTGCCAAAACAAAAAACCCAGAAAAAGAATAGAAGTAGGGTTTAGCCTCGGCTCGATACCATTTTTTGGACCATGATTTCCGTTAGACCAAAACCCATAGGTGTTAGTCTCCGCTACAATCGCCAGAGTTAGGATCTACAAGAGGCGGTTAGTCCATGTCACGAAACTCACGAGGAGCGTTGGACACACATGCCAACACTAATATCAATGAAATTGGGGTGGCTGTTAACAAGCTGGGAAGGCACACTACGGGCCTACTTCGTGAGCGGGGTCCTACTTATAACCCTACTGCAATGGCTGGCAACCATAGCTGCCATATAAGTATAGGATTTTCCTTTTTTAACTATTTTAGAATACACCCTATTTTTTATGATTATATGGTAGTTTTTGTGTAAAAGAGAGGATCTGTGTACATGTCAGACACAATGCTAGATCAACCATTTTTATGTACCAAATTACACCCAACTTTTCTTAATTTTTCAGAAACTTTTTTATAATTTGTGCATAGATCTGAGTTCTATAAGTATGAGGGATTGAAATACTAGGGGTTTCATTTTGGTAGATTGAACCCTAATTTGGATGGTTGTCAGGTTCATTATGGGTTGGTGCATGTTGATGACTTGTAGTATGGATGTGGCTATTCTATCCCATAATGCCATATGTTCGCAGGTTAATTTTTTTGCTTCTTTAAATGGGTTAATACTCCCCCACAGTCAACTGAACATGGTGAAGTGCAACATGAAGCTTAGAACACCCTTGAACTTAGAATCTAGAGATCATGTGAAGAAAGGATTGCATGTCCAACTTAATTTCCTCTGCTGATCTATAGAGATTGCTGACACTGTTTACTATTTATTGGGTGTCCTCTACACTATTAAGATTTGGACAGCCAATGCATTTTTTATGACCTTTCAGATTATCTTATGAACATTATGCAAACTCAAGGATGGTCCAAATTTTCTTATAACCCCACCTTACATATCTGTCATTCATCATCTTCTTCACATCCATATTTTGTGAATTGTAATTGTGGATTTGAAAATGACTTGAATGTGATTATGGAATTTTCCGCATGAGTTTGGGTTTTGAAGAGAAACAAAAATCCAAAGGTAATGGAAATGCCATCAGATGGCCTTTAACATCTGTAGAATCCACTAGATTCAGCAATAACAATGCAAATGACAATTTGGTTTTGTAGAATTACAGCAGTGATATATCCTTGTCTCCTCAGTTGGGGATTTCTTCTTCGTTAAAACATAGGGATATAATGCATGTGTCCTGTGGCTCTTTTTTACCACATAGAGGAGGATAAGTCTTCCTATCTACCTAATGGTAGGCTGACAGAAAACCTAAATTAAGAAATATTAAGAATGAGATTGAAGCTTAACCCAGGTTATGTTAAAGGCAACTCCTATAAAAAATATCAATCAATAAACAAATCTTAAGCCATGTTTATAGATCTTGAAAATGCAATCACTGTCCCAAAAATTTATATAAGAGTCATAAACACAAGAAAAAGCACAGACAGATGGGTCCTACTATTGATAAATTGAATGTAAATACAAATGATTTCATCCAGAAATTCAAACAACTTATGTTATTGGGGTTTAATCTTACAAGCAAAGAAAATGTTACATAGGTTTCAATCTTACAGGAAAGACATATGGGTATAGTCCTAGAGGCTTCAAACCTACATGGAAAGGAAGAGGGTTGGTAATTAATTTTTATGCCTTTCATTGTTAACCAATGGACTTACAGGCTGCTTGCCAAGGAAAATAGGTTTCTTATTGATGAAAGAGATGTAAATTTTTATCATCTATTTTTCAAAGACAAACCTTTATGTTTTTTGGTTGACGCCTAAAGAGGCTCAATATGTGAGGCATTATGCTTGTGTAGCTAGGTTTGGTTGTAGCTGACACCTTTCTAAATCCTGATTATGGACACTGAGAAAGCCTTTTCTTAGATGTACTTGTGTTGGAACTAAGATGTCATTTCCATATCGATGTTATTTACTTGTTTATGTTTCATCTTTTCAAGAGCAATTTAGTTACATAGATGTTCCTCTTTTCAGTTCCACTACTACACTTGTTGATCAAACCATATTTAAAAGGAAATTTAATGAAATATTACTGTTGGGATAAAATCATGAAGCAAGAGGTCGTGTTAGGAATGCCTTCTTTTTGGTGGATATAAGAAAACCCAATCTCTGTTTTGGTAAATCAATACCTACTTTGATGTGTGTTTTGGTAGACAATTTTTGATTTGGTTGGTGTTTTTGTTTTTTGAGATCTTGATGACAAATTGTACCCCACCAAGAACATTTGAGGTAATGATGGGGCTGAAAAATTCATTTATGATAATTCGATTTTCCTGTTCGCTGGTTATTATGATTTCTTGCTCAAACTAGACCCAATACTTTAAGTTAATCTGGCTTTTTGGAAGCTGAAAGCAATCTTAAATGCTTATTGTAGTTATTTCTTTGATGATTATAGATAATTCAATATGATATTTCTTGAGGACCCATATAATTCTCTTTAATTTGAATGCACACAACGCAAACTCTTTATTTTGTGAAATGGATATTTACAAATGGTGAAAGTTCATGCTTCAAAAGGCACCCATTCTATGCAAGCCCTAACTAGGGGCTATAGAATGTACACTTTCCCTTGAAAATGCTGATCCACATAGAATTTTATGCTCCTATGAGCTCGATGATACAACCTCCTTCCAACTTATATCGTCAATTTAGTATCTTTTGTAATTCTATTGAGTCTTATTTTCCTGACAGATTTTCTTTGATTGAAGTGCTAGATATATAACAACATGAAAGTATGTAGGCGAGCATTTTGTATTAGCAATGAATCTAGTTTCTAAGATATGTTGTTTTGAGTTGGATGCCAACAAAAAGGAAAAGGAGGCTCTGATTCCATCCTACTATGCTCAAACCACAAATTATTGATCTGCCGGGGAATTGCAGCAGTTTTCTATTACAGTAATTGCAAGTCAAAAAGCATAAAAATATATGTTTCATGAGCCCTCGAGTTATCTTCATGAATTGTTTGCATTATCTATACGATTCAATTGTAACAAGTTAACCTATGTTGCATATATCAAAGAAGTCTGTTTTTTTTTCATGTCCTTCTTTGCAAACATCAAACATCTTTTTTTTTCATTTCATCACAACAATGCCTCTGTTCCATTGAGAAAGTATGTGTTCTTTCCAACTTATCTCTCTGTGAAGTTTATTTTTTCATAGAATTTCTATATAGTTTATAGTCATCGTAGTAACTTGTTATTTGTAATGTCTTTACTTTTGGTAAAAGAAAAAATATATAACAAGTTAGAAAATGATTGTGATGATTTGATGAAACTGACTGCAACGGAAATATATGACAACGTTTGTTGCGTTTCTAGGCATGTATCGTGACCTTCACTATTATATTCATTATCTTATTTTCAGAGTTCACCCGCAAATCAATCACGTATTTACAAGTTAAAGTTTATTGCAAAACCTCAATTTCTTGGTTGTGATACATATATTTGCCTTGTGCCATGCTGAATTTGTATGCATATAGCTAATTCTATTTTAATTTTTAAAGAAATCCTGAATGTTTTATTTCTGCATTTTTAAAGTTTAAGGCACAAAAACTCATCTAATATTTAGCAAGTTTTGCTCGCAGAAACAATTGTTGCGTAGGTTGTTTCATTGACGATAGCAGCTGCTACAAAAGTAATTGAAGTGGATCTATTACGTCATTGTCCTGGATTGAGGTAATTTAAATTTTTTGAGCATTTATAACTACATCGACCTGTGCGCTATATCGTCTACATTGTTCCCTGCCTCAATACATATAATGTAACTCAAACTTTGCAAATCCTGAAGAAAAAACATTAACGACTTATGTTAATTGCATTTGTTGGTTGCAGTGCTTGCAAAATACATCTTTGATTGGGCCAAACACTACTTCATTTATTCTCAAATCACTTGCACTTCGCAAAAAGGTAACTTTCTAAGGTTATCAAACGTCACATCATCTTCTAAGGTCATTAAAGGTAGTTTATGTTTTCATCCCATTCTGTCGCTGAATTATAACGGGCCCCCATATTTCAAATTGCTAGGAAAGCTCAAACTTGCATTTAACAAAATAGAAGTCTTCATTTCTTTTCCATATATATTCCATTAATGTCCATTGCATAACTATAGTGAAGATAAAAGTAATAAATATGTACCAAATAATAATAATATGCACATTGATTAAAATTAAATACTCTAGACAAATAAACTGAAAAGCCATATGACAACATAAAAAAATGGCACTGAGAATAAATCAACAAATTTTCAAACAGGATTGCAACATTCCCCAAAAGCTAAACAGTCTTACACATAATGGAGATAAACTTGACTGAAGGAGGTGTACTGAGTATCATTAAAGGATCCCCCCATAATGGCTTGACACTACAACTACTGAACTTGTCACCGTTACGTTCATCATTGAACTCTGCAATTCAACACCGAGTGGACCTGTCAGACGGAAATCATATTCAACCTGCCCTGCTTCCCTCTAAGTTTGCAGGCCATGTCCTCGACAAAATATTGCAGGAAGGGTCCATTGTGCTGCTCTCGAAAATATGTCTGCAGAATTTGTAATAAAGACCTGTAAGTTGCATCTTCGTCATTGTTTGAGTTTTGTAAAGTCTTATTTTCTGATTTTGTAATGTTGACTATTCTTTCCCTGTGTTATAGGATGGTTCTTATTACTGACATGGACAATATTGTCTCCACCTGGCCAAGGCAAGGAACACATGTCCCTGAACATATTTTACGAGGGAAAGAAACAGTATGCGAATCAATGCCCCCGCACACACTCAGTTGTCTCCAAACACACCCACCTGCGATAGATACACTATTGCAAACAGTGAAAAAAATTACACAGACATTTCTGCTTTGACTTTAACGTCAAGGATATGGACTATAGAAGGCAGGGCTCTTGCTAAAACAACTCTTAGAGAGTACCGAAATACAAGGGGTAGTGGCGTCATCTTCGCCTTTGATTTCGTGGACAAAAAAGGCGGAGAAATAAGAATCACTTCTTTCAATGATGTTGCAAACAAATTCTATGCACAAATAGAAAATGCAGGCCTATACAGTATATCTAATGGCAGAGTGGGTAAAGCAAATCGTTCTTACAACCATTTAAACAACGAATTAGAAATTTTCTTGCTTCCCTCATCTACTGTCACTCCTGCAATTGAACTACAAAACGATGTTCCCCTCCATCACTTCCACTTCAAAGAGATAAAAGATATACCATCCATCCCTACACGCTCAATGGTGGACTTAATTGGTGTTGTGATGGCCATTTCTCCTTGCTCGACCGTTCATCGCAGAGACAATTCTGAGGCTATAAGGAGAACACTGCTAATGCGAGATATGTCCGGCTTCAGTATCTCCGTGACCTTATGGGGCCAACATTTACACGATCTTTGCGAAGAGTTATCAGAGATACTCTCAGTTCCAGATTTTCCAATCTTGGCAATAAAATATGGCCGTGTTTCAAATTTCAATGGCACAATTGTTGACACCATTTCGCTTCAAAATGCTACGTCAACCCTCCGATTTCTGAAACACAAGCTCTCCGTGATTGGATATCTTCGCCAAATTCACATGTTCCATGCCCATCTGTCACCAACAAAGATGGGCCTCCACAATCTATGGTTGCTAATGCTACTTTGTTACAAATTTTAGAGATGGGAAATCTCGAAACGAATGAGTGGGTAACTGTTGAAGCTGAAGTATCAAACATCAACATGGATAATTTCTTCTACATGGCTTGCCCAACAATAGTCAATGACAAACAATGCAGAAAAAAGGTTCAGGGAACAAACAAATGGTAAATGGTTTTGCAAAAAATGCAATATTCATGTTCAAAATTGTAATTACAAGTACGCTCTACGTATGGATTTGAAAGATGCTACAGGGGAGCTGAAAGGGGTTACTGCTTTTGATGACACTGCAGAAATGATAATGGGAATTTCAGCTGCAGACTTGCAATTTCTATGCATTGATAATGACGCCACACATGAGATTTTTGATCATGTCATTGGACATGCTTTCCTCTTCACTCTTTCTCTTAAAAAGGAAACATACAACGGAAAAACCCAGTTAAAATGTGTTATTCTTAAGTCAAAGACAACATGACATATCCTACAAATTCCACCATATGAGTGTTCTAAAATGTGTTATTCTTAAGTCAAAGACAACATGACATATCCTACAAATTCCACCATATGAGTGTTCTACATTTTGTTAATGCACAAATCCTCCCTTCACAACTACGCTCTTTTTACATTCCTTTTTTCCCGTAGTACCTTTTCCAAGTTTAGCTTTTAAAAAGAATATTGTAACTTCCTTACTATATGTATTCCAACAATATAAAAACAAATATTATTTTCATAAATCAACTATGGTCATCCACTAAGTTTTAATTCCTCTGCAATATTTGTCATATCTCCCTCTTATATGATTATGAATGAAATTATTTCATGTTGCTCTTGTACAAAATCAATCATTTGTTATCATTGCCCATGTGTACAATTGCATTTATTACTATCTTCTCGACCAAAATTTAATGTTTACATCTTATCATGCATGCACATTTATATTTACGTTTCAATAATTAGTTATACACTAATTACTTATGCTCATCAAATTTCTTGCAGAAAACTCCAACATTCAATTTCGTAACTTCCAAATGTCTCCTCCTCAAACAAGGGAACGTAAATGAGCGTATTATGCAAGAAACAAGTTGCACATCACTGAGGAGCAACATCGCGAGATACCACACTTGCAGCTAACGGGTACCCTCGAACCTCGCTTCCTTCACACCAACCACAAATTTAGGCAACCCCGCCAAGTATTTTTGCTTCCACTTCCTTTTCCAGCCCGCCTTGCCCCAATCTACATCACATAAATGATTTGGATGCCAGTTGTAGTTCCCATCCACAATCTTCCCCATGTTACACCTCCACTTCCACTTCAGCCACCAACATTTATGCATATACTCCCTCGCCTTCTACCACACCCAAAATACCATTGGCACTTCCTTCCTTTAAGCAAGCACAACGATCTTTCCGTAAAAGAATAGATACCTTTGCAAAGATGGATACTTGCTCTATCTGTATGGAAAGCTACCCAGGAATCACTGGGAAAATGAGAGAGCAGAAATACGTATGCAATAGATGCTTGGCGAGAAAAATGGTCACCACTTCTCTACATGGAACAACATGAATCCAGGCCATCAACCTGCAATTCTTAAATGCCTTACACAAGTGGAGGAAATGCTTATTGCAAGAGTCAATCCAATCTTACAAGTTAGCCAAGTTCGTGGGGGACAATACAAATACACTGGCCACACTATCAGTTTCCCACAAAACATTGAATCTATTGTTAAATACCTTCCGCGACGTCTAGGCGAAGTGGACATCTTGCTTTTACAAAGAAAAGGGCAGAACCAAACAAAGTATGATTTCTATGTCAGCAGATCACGTGTTTGGGATGCACTCCAGTTCAAAATTGCAAACGACCCTTACTACAAAGATGTTCTGATCGACTATGAAGCCTTGTCCTCTTTACCAATTGAACCAACCAATGTTTCTTCCATCTTGCAAACTATTGAAATAAATAATCCCCCCCATCAAGAGGAAATTCCCCTTGTATCTGATCTGAAGAATTTACATCACCCAATAGTCAATCCCTTCCATCATCCTTTGTCCCAGTTTTCCCTAATTCAGGTACTGAAGAGGAAGAAATTCAACGGTTCTTATTTGGTTCAGCAAATGGCTCACCATTATCATTACCTTGGCCTGAAATCGGCCTTTCCCCAATCAATGAATACAACACAGAAGGCTTGTTTTCCATGGCTTTCCCAACCTTGTTTCCCACAGGTTCAGCCATGTTTAAACAACCTCGCATGAAAGAGGTCCAACTTCATGAATACGCACTGCACCTACTCCGTTACTTTGACAACCACTTTGGAGCACACCCCATCAACCTCATCATGTGTCATCGTAGCCAAGCAACAACTTCTGTCTTCATGAGACAAGATATCCTTCAAAACATTCCAACAACTATAAGTGACCTATGACAACGCCTTCAAGCTAATCCAAATGATGCACTCCCACAAAATCTTATGCGGTTTGGCACGACACTTCGCGGAACTAGGTCTTTCTGGTTGAAAAGCAGAGGCGAACTTTCTGATATGGTTGAACAACTAGCAACACCGACTTTGTTCTTCACTTTAAGTGCTGCTGACACCAAATGGCCGGACCTCCATAGTGTGATGCCTAACACTAGCCCTACAGATCCTCGCGAAGCACAACAATGGAGGAACCATAACATTATCTCCAACCCTCATCGAGTTTCTGCATACTTACACCAAAGATTCACAGTATTCCGCGAAGAGGTCTTGCAAAAATACTTAGGAGCAACAGACTACTGGTATAGGTAAAAAATGTCTCTTCCTTTATTTCCTCTTCCACAAAGCTTCCTTATATTTGTTCATCTCTTTCCACGTATGAATGGCATCATAACCCTTCCTCCTACTTATTCATCTCTTTCCAGGTACGAGTGGCAACATAGAGGATCCACACATGTGCATGGGTTCCTTTGGCTTCCAGAAGCACCAAATGTGGAGACAATTGACTGGAGTAACACGTCTGCTGTCAACCAAGTTAGAGAGTACTTCGACAAACTTGTTTCCGCATGGAATCCCCGTTCAATTTCATGTAGATCAGAATACATTCACCGTCCACTCCAAGATGATCCATGCTTATTAAAGACATCTGAAATATTGGCAACTGACCCTCTTTTAGACTTAGAAGAAATTCTAAATCGAGTGCAAAGGCATACCAAATGCTCTGAACGTACATGCCTGCGAAAAAAACAAAATGGCATGGAATGCAGGTACAAAGCACCTTGGGAACTACTTGAACAATCATCACTAGGAGTCAATGACACACACAAAGTCCAATACATGCCAGCCAGAAATGATGACAGATTGAATATCCACAACCCCACCATGTTGTCCATCTGGAGAGCCAATGTTGATTGCCAACCCGTACTCTCTAAGCATGCAGTCCTAAAGTATATTGCTAAATATGCTTCCAAAGCAGAGCAACGTTCTGAATCATACCACCAAATGCTCTCAAGAATATCTTCAACAGCCGATCCCCATCAACCAGCCAAGGTTGCCTTCCGAAAAATGCTTACAGATAGTGTCGTTGATCATGACATAAGCACCCAAGAAACATGTCACATGCTGCAAAAGTTGCCTCTTGTTCTTTGTAGCCGATCCTTTGTTTCACTGAATGTTGGAAAGAAAATTTTGCGTCGCATCTCTCAAACCAATCATCCAGACTCCGAGCCAACAAATTTCATAGATGCATACATGAAACGCCCTACCCATATGGAATCAATTACACTTATCGAAGCAGCCAGAAGCTGGTCTCACAACAAGCTACGAGTAGGTGAAAAATGGAAGCAACAACATATGCTATTGTACGCGTCTCCCCTAGATTTTATTCCATCCCCAATGACCATTCCCCTTCCTTTGAACTCTTCTGTTGGAGTGAACTTCTTCTCTACAAACCTTTTCGCAACATCCCCACAAACATTGGAACCACATCAGAGCAAGTCATTTCCAACTGGCTATTACTTAAAGACTTTTATCATCCTTGGCATGTCAAACGCATATCCATATCAAATGATTCCTCTTCCTCTGACGAATCCCCTTCAGATTCTGAAAACTTAGGTCCCACTCCACTACATGCTGAATGGGAAATTTTATCCCAATTACATCCAGCTAATTCCATGTGCCTTGACAAGTTCAACATGCTAGGCCTTCGAGACTTTGACTTACATCACAATTGGATCCAAAATGATGTACCACTTCATTTACATGACATTGCCCCGTCATTCATCGATATGTCCAAAAACACTACACCAATCCCTTTCCACATGCAAAATTCCACATCCAGCACAACACTTTTCTCTCCAGAACAACACCAGGCTTTCAATACTATAGTCAACCATTACAAGCAAGGAACTATTTCACCCCCTCTAAAAATGATTATACAAGGTACTGCAGGCACAGGTAAATCTTATCTCATAAACAAAATCCGCAATGCATTATCCTCAACATGCCTGCAACAACCATCTCCTCTCCTGGTCATCGCACCTACAGGAGTGGCCGCATTCAACATTTCTGCATCAACCATACATGTTGCGTTACGCATTCCAATAAAAGAAATAAAACCACTCAAAGGCATGTCACTTTCCACTCTCCAACAATCCCTACAACATGTTCGCTACATTCTCATTGATGAAATGAGCTTCATAGGCCCAACACTCCTTGCAAAAATTGACTTCCATCTTCGTGAAGCCTTCCCCCACTTTAAATCAACCACTTTTGGAAACAGATCCATCATTCTCGTTGGTGACCTTGGCCAACTACCCCCAGTCAATGACGTTCCACTTTATGTCGGCCACACCTACGGAACAAACCTATGGTTTAGCTTCACAACATGCATCACACTTACAACAATATTTAGGCAACAAGGTTCAAATGATGCCCAAATTTCCTTTCGACAACTACTACTAAATATCAGAGATGGAATCCCACTCCTCCACGACTGGAAAACACTTATCCAATGAACAAACTCCCAAATACCTATTGCCGACATAGCACCTTTCCTTCTAGCTCCACATTTGTTTGCAACAAATGACCTTGTCGACCAACACAACCTCAACATGCTAAAATCCCTCAATTCTCCAATCGCACGCTCTAATGCTGAACAGACAAGGCACAATTTAGAGGAACATGATGAGGAGAAACTCGAACCAATTATTCTCCTCTGTAAGCAACAAAAGGTTATGCTCACCGCAAATTTGTGGGTTGAAGCTGGCCTTGTGAATGGCTCCATTGGCCCCATTATCGACATTGTCTATGCCCCATCATCATCCCCTCCAGCTCTTCCACTTTTCATTGTAATCGACTTCAACAAATACAATGGCCCTCCTTGGAATCCACATTTCCCCACCCATGTCCCCGTACCCCCAATCTCAAGAGGAAAGCTGCAGCAACTTCCTTTAAAAATGGCCTGGGCACTTACAATCCATAAATCGCAAGGGCTTACTTTACATAAAGCAACTGTGGATATAGGTTCTTCAGAATGACCAGGGCTTACTTTCACCACAATTTCTAGAGTCCCCTCCTTAAAAGACCTACGCATTTCACCCCCTTCTCTTTCGAACGCTACTCCAAAATGTCCCTTTCCCGACACCTCCTTCAAAGAAAGGAGGAGGAATCAAGACTACAAAATCTTCAATTCACCACATCCATACCATAATCCACCCCAACCCATCCTCCCCCCCCCTCCCACCACATTCATTCACATTGTCATTCCCCAATGCTCTGCTTCCACTCTCAAACACGTAAGTAAACGTTCTAAAAAAAATTGGTGTCAATTACAAATTTTTAAAAAATGAGAATAAATTACATTATGCTTTACTTGACAATTGTGCAATGATGACTACAGGTTAGGGTCGAATGGTGAAGACAGTAAAGGCTATGGAGTAGTGACTTACAGAACATTAATGACGACAATTGCCAACACCTTTCTTTTCTCCTTTTTGTAAATTAGCTTTCTTACTCAAGTACAAGTTACTCCCGATCTATAAATGATCCACTATGTAAAATATGTGTTGTTATGGATGAGAAACCAATTACTTAACATTGTAAATAGAAAAATGCACAATCCATCTAAATCAACATAGATTTCATAACTTAATGATTTTCAATACAATCATAGAAACAACATGCACATTAATAAACCCAAAAAACATCTGCATACAATTTATATTGCAATTCCTACGTACGTCATGCTACACACCCGAGCCAAATATAACCCACATTTTGAAACAAAACACCCTCCCATCCGTTACAGCGTTGACATTGCACGCTTCATCGTGCACTTTCTAGTATTAAAATTGTAATTTCCCAATTAATAAAAATCAAAATTACTTTGATAGAATTCTATGAAACTATTGTTTTTCACGTAAAAGATAAAACAAATATACGACTAATGTTAACTTTTCACTCGCCCTTCCATTTTCATGGGAAAAAATACTCATAATACACTCGATTCTAGAAATTGCTTTATGATTCATAATTAAAACTAATAATAACATTTAATGTATCCATATGTGTTTTCTTATATATATATATATATATATATATATATATATATATATATATTAAATATTTATTTATTAGTAGTGGTGCAAGTATTTCAATGGTGGGAAAAATTTATTGGCTATTGATAATGAATAAAATGGTACTTATAAATTATAACGAGAAAATTCATGGTTGTTGATTAGAAAAAAAATTGTACTCATATAAGGGTTTAGGTTTATGAGAGTTACATTTAAATTTAATTTGTGTACAATGCTCATGTGAAGTATAAAGTTCCCAAAATCAAATTCAATTATTTCAATCTATTGATTTTCTCTCCTCTTTCTTCTTATTTGATTGTGACAAAAATTACAATGAAATTATTTTTTTCCAGTTAGCCACCTCATCACGTTCTTGTGGGGAGCTTCCACACAACAAGCCCGACATGCAATAAGCTTCTCATTTTTTAAAACATATAGAAAGTTACATATAATTGGGACTACTCTCCATAATGTAAATATTGAAAATAATTATGCAATTGTGAAATTCATAGATCTATGAACCCTCACAAATTACAAAAAATAAGTTCACTCTTAAAACAATTTACAATAATAACAATCATCAATGCATTCTCTAAAATTCATTCAATATTTTATGTTGTCATGCTTTACCCTTCTGTTTTTTAATTATTGATAAATGGTTTTAAAGGGAACTATACATTTTGGAACAAAAGACTCAAAAGACAAATATTACAATGAAACCAAAGTGGTTTTTTTATATGTGGGGCCCACACCCTAGAAAAAAACCTAGAAGTGCTAGATATAACAAAATAAAACATAACAAGGGCATACGCCAACAAGAAGCCAAACAACGGTAAAAAAAAACAACAAGACCACAATCTTCTAGCCGTAAGATAGATCAAAGTAAATTGTGGCAAGGGAATATCTGTCAACAAGAGGTCCAACACAAGCCAAAAAATAGTAATACCGCAACCTACTAACCGCAAAAAGACAACAACAAAATAGAGGAGCACATAAAACACTAGGTTACTACTTGAGAAACTTATTAAAGACCTTTTGTGCATCTTCCAAGGCCTTCTTTTTTTCCTTGTCATCCTTCCAAATGACCTACGAAACACCACTAATTTCACAAATATGCTCCACTTGAATTTGAATGAACTCAAACAAACCCTTATGCATGGTGAGTTGATTGATTTGTTTGTTGATAATTTGTTGCATATGTCCCTCCATGGCAGACTATTTCTTGGAGATAGTCTCAATTTTTTCTTCCAGCTAAGAGTGCAAAGTAGAACCAAATACCTTCTTGTTACCTTCATTGAGTAAAAAATCTACATTGTCTTCCATGCCTTTGATAGCCTCAACCTGTTACTTCAATTGGGCTCCAAAATCCAAGCTAGTTTGGGGTACAAGGGAAATATGGATAATGTGAAGGAGGCTCTCACCTATATCAATGTCTTTCCCTTTGAATTTATTGTGCAACACCCTTTTAGCAGGTGGGGGAGAGGGAAGGCCAAAGCTAGGATTTTTAGTCCTAACCTTGGGTTGGTGAGGAGGAGGAGGAGTAATGGGGTGTGGGGGAATTTAGGACAACAACTCATGAAATTATTAGTGCAGGAGAAAAATAACCCCTAATATAAAGGGAGGGCTCAGGTGTGGGCTTGAACATCAAGGACAATTTTCTCTAAGGAATGGAGAATATAATATGGAAGACTAACCTTGGGTGTGCACCTAAAATGGTTAAGTAGAACCAAGTGGTGAAGAGGTAATTTAGTGAAGTGCCCTTATAAATTCACATATCTAACAACCATCTTGGAGACATCATCAAAAGGAGGGGGATATAGGAGCAAAGTATACCTAATTTTCCAATTTTCAAGGCTTCCTCTCCTTCTGTGAACCTTTTCTATTCTGCTTCCTGTAGAGTTTGATACCTTCCATTCCTAGCCCTACGATGAACGAGATTAAGCTTTCTGTGATGGTAAAATCCTTCCCTTTGTATGTGATGAATTTTTCCTTCCATTTGCGAGTAAATGTGAGAGAGATATGTCTATAATGGCTCTTTATTCTTTGCATGAAGTTGGTGAATCCCTCCACATTGAGGGCTTTCCATAACACTTCCTTCTTCTTCTAGGAGGGGTCACAAATTGGCTCAACTCGGCACGGGGACCACCCATTATTTAAGAAATGACCAGTCGCAGGGGATAAACATACTGAAAAATGGCTAGAAGGAAACTTCTCAATAACCTCACTACCAACAATTGAAAGAGTATTCTAGCTCAGAGGATTAGCAGATAGATTGTTGTCAGAGAATAGCTCGTTATCTACCTAATTACCGGTGTAAAAATAAATAAGCACAAGGAAATAGATCGTTTGAGAGTGATTACTCTCAAATGTGCGGGGTACTCTTTGACAGAGCTCCACCCATTACTATTCCGCTGACATGTGTTATTGAGAAGGACATGTGGCATGAACATCCTTCAAAATGATGATCTGAGGTGTGTGAGGAATGATTTTGTAGTCATGCCAAGATTTAAAATGAGTAATGATGACACCTTCATTGGTTAATGCGTCAAAAACACTATTCCCCTCCCGAAACATGTGGCAACTGATGACGTTGTTAAAATCCTTGCAAATAGATTTGGCCTCTTTAATAAACTCTTTAATGGTCCAGTTGGGGGTGTATATCTTGGATATTATTTATAATATTGAGAGAGTCTCCCTCAATAATTAGATTTTTTTACTTTATAATCTTTAGCAATTATGATTCCCCAAATAGCAGCAAGAGCCTCAATTTTACCATTTTGTTGTATCTTGTAACATCTCACCTTAATGTCAGTCACCCTGAACAATTGAACTTTAGTAATTCACTTAATTGAATGAGAAAAATTACCATGATTACATATAACGAAGAATTATAAATAGGGAGAGAAGAAAGAGGGAGAAATAGAAAAGAAGGAGATAGTTGATCTAATGAAGAAGCTCCTCTAAATGAAGAACTTGTTGATCTGGGACATCGTGATCGCCATCTCCTCCCTTTGCAAGATGCACAAACACCTCAGGCTTCCAAACATGGGTATTATTTATATCTGAGTCCTCTTTGATCCATAGTGAGAATGAGAATTACTCTCTTTCTCTTTAGGCTTTCATAATTTCCCTTTATCATGATAGGAAACTCACATTGCTCAAGTTTCTTGATGTTCCTCTTGATGCTTGATTAGGTGTTCTTGACCCTTCACGTAGAATATAATAAATGATTTAACGGGTTCAATCAGCTCACTAATCCCACTTATCTCACCAAGCTCACTCTAAGCGATTCTCGTAGTTCACCAAATCTCACTTGGTTCACCAAATCAACTTACCGTAACTCAACTCACCAAGCTCAACTCAACTAACTCTCATTTTAACAAGCTCAAATTAACCAACTCACCAAGCTCACTCAACTTACCTCAACAAGCTCACTGAGCCCAATTAAACTAGTTCACTAAGAGATGATGATGAATCCAACTTGACTAATGAGATATGATGACATATTTAACTTAAATTATAATTGATATTTTGAATCTTCTTCAAATCTCTTTTGACTATATATTGTCCCTGAATTTTACCTGTTTTGCCTTGTTTCCGAAGACAATTGAGCTCTAGATGATACTTCATGGTTTCTATGAAGAGTGAATTCCCTTTCTTTAGAAATGAAACCACCCTAAAACCCTGTGAGGATGTAAGAATACAATGAAATGAGGGAAAACAAAACCAATTGCAACTTTCTACATCCAAAATGGAGACTTCCTATTTTTATTAGGTAGGATCAAAGTTGTTCTTTTTTAGTAATCTTTCCTTGTTTACATTCCATGATGATTATTTCCTATCTAGAAGACCACGAATGTCAAGAATTCACATTATTCGACCACTTACTATTTTTATCCATGCCTTGTCATGGATATTCTGTTTTTAGTAAGTGCACTATAGGTGTTGGATTGCAATGAAATTGGTCTTGAAATTATGGGTTTTATTCCAATATTCCACACTCCAAATTTTGGATGATTTCTTCATCTGAACAAGAGGGAAATTAATTTTTAATTAGAGGGTAAAAATAATGAGAAAAAATCGGTCCTCCATATCTCAAACAATCAACAACTTCATCATGTAAAAACTAGTTTTAAAAAAACTAGATTTTTCGAAGACCCTTCCCTCCAATTTTAACATGATTTCGCATATTGGATATTTGGGAATTCAAAATTTTCATTTAGGAGGGAAGAATGCTGATAAAAAAACATATCCATCCATATCCCTAGGAAAAAGAGTCTTCATAGCACGAAAATTAGTTCACGCGAAACTATATTTTTGAAGGATTGTTTCCTCCAATTTTTATATGATTCTGCCTGTGGATCCTTAGGAAGTGAAGAGGTACCTCACTATCCTTTCACTACTACCTCATAGTGGTTTGAAGATTTTGACATCAAGGAAAATTATATAAGTGCAAATAATGAGTTCAATTTGTGTGCCTCATGCATGGATTTCGTGATTTGATTTCTGGATGAAAAACTATGAGAAGAGATTCATTTCTTGCAACTACGGATGTATCTGGAACATGATGGGAAATATAATTATTTTTAATGCACTTATAGGTTTCATCGATTCCATGGTGGAAGCAAGGTCGAACCAGATGTAGAGATGGAGTTGACAGTTAGTTTTTTCACACTTGCAAGCTTCTCAACCATCAAATTTACTCACGGAAGAGTAGAGGCAATTAGGGAAAATTTAGGGTTTGTAAAGGGATTTGTACGGGAAACATTTTTATGTTCCCTTGGGACAGGTATAAGAGGTTCAAGAAAATTTTCCTCATCTTAGGCTTTCCAAGTGTCACTGCAGGGTTGGATGAGAAAAGCTAGTCTAAGCACCCGTGAGATAATTTTTGGTTGCATGAAGAACCAAATAAGGGGATCGATAGGGGCACATTTTTTTGTCCCTCATTTTCTATTTTGTGGTGTCTATTTTTATGTGTGGAAGTGTTGAATATTGTACACTTTCCACACTTGTCTCGTTAGGGTTCGGGTCGGTGATGACCTCCGAATTTTTTTAATTGACCTCAAAAAATGTGCCCGATATTTCGGGAAATATGCTCTTCTCATATGGATGGGATTTTTGATCCATAGGTTTATGGGCTATTTTTGGCCCATGGTTTTAGTACCCATGGTATTGTAAAACTACTTAGCGATTTGCCTATTAATGTAGTTTTGATAGGTGAGACATATGTATTGCAGAGATGTGTAAGAGTTAACGTGTAATTTTTGTAGAGTTTGTTGAGCATAAACCCAAACAAATCTGGGTATTGTTTTGAAGAGAGGTGGCTTACATAATAAAAATATGAGCAAGTGATTCTTGGTGGACGTAGCCCAAATTGGGTGAACCACGATAAATATTGTCTCTTTGTGTTTTGTTCTTTTATTCTTCACTTTATTTCAAATCTATAATATTTTTCGCATATTAGTTTCTACTATTGCGATTCTATGAGGGATTGTTCCATGTATTTTATCCCTTATTTCCTAACAATTGCTATCGAGTCTAGTTTGGTTTCTTTGAAGTGTTGAATCGCAGGGAAAGTTTTAGCTTGAGTGGGAGCTATGGCAGGTGATGGAAGATCTAGGGTTGATAAATTCAACGGGAAAATTTTTAGTCTTTGGAAGATGTAGATAGAAGATTACCTTTATCATAAGGATATTTATATTCCATTGTCTAGAAAAGGGACAAAACCCTCAAGCATGAAAGATGTGGAATGTTATTTCTTTGGATAGGAAGGCACTTGGGACAATCGGCTATGTCTTGCATCTTCGGTATAATTTAATATTTCAAGGAAGCGACTACAAAAGAACCGATGGATGCATTAGGAAGTTGTATTTCACAAAGTGTAATGGGTCGCAGTGTAATCGTCCCTCCACGCAGTCCCTATAGATGATATAATTATGTTCTTTGGTCAAAGAAATATCCGGTCGGGGATTACAAAAATTCATACGCAAATGCCAAAATAGGTAACAACTCCACGCCAAAGAGGTCACTCCAATGAAAACACATGCCTTTAATAGATTTTCCAAATGCCAATGTTGATTCAAAGACTTCCACGCAAGCCAAGGGGTGCTAGAAGCTCTTATACCAATGATATTAAATGAATAATTTTATATTACATTGGATACACATAATAAAATACTACATCTGTATTTATACATGTAGTAGAAGGAATGAAATCCCAACGGACAGGTGGAGATGGAAGGTCGAGTACCAGTCTATGTAAGAAGGTAAATAGACTAGTTTAATAATGTAATATGCCAACAATTGCATATGACTCTAAAATATCTAGGGTTTTACAAATTTTAATATTTTTTAAATCACACACCAACAAGGAATTTACACAAACCCAAGCTAAAAAGAATATGATTTTTATAACAATAGATCCAACAATATTAGAAACCCTAGCAACGAACATAAAATTACACTTTTAGGGCATCATACATCATTAAAAGAAATTGAAAGTAATAAACAAATATTCCTAATGCAACAAACTGTAGCAATACTTAATGACACCCATTCTCATGCAATATGGGCTGAAAAATAACATAGAAATATCCTAAATACTCAATGAATCCAACAAGATGAAATCTGGAGCAAGTATGTATTTTATAAATTTATTTCAAGTGCAAAGACAAATTAAACTACTAAAATTCATAACTCCATTAATACTTGGATCTTCAACACAAACCAATCCTCAAAATGATCTTGAAGAGACCAGCTATCCAATGAAATTGAAATCGCAATTTTCCAACCATGAAAACCCACTTAAAAGTGATCCTGAAATCTCCAAATGGGTAGACCGAGCTGGAAATGAATGTGGAAGCCCCTAAAATCATGCCTTAGCTGGAATGTGTTCCATAGAACTGATAGAAACCCATGTCGTTACTGAAAATTTGAATTTTAAAACTCCAATGTGAATCCCAGATGAGGTCATCAATGCAACAAATGGGGGTTTTCGTCCCCAAGTATTGTGACTATTGAGGGTTTAATGGGGGTTTTTGTTCTCGAAGGGGTCAAAATTAGAGCTCAATGCTCCAATTTTCAAAAGATAAGTATATAATTCATAAGATGATGCCCACAAATGAGCCCCAACATTTGATTTTATAGCATTTACTTTTATTTCTTTGTGGAGCTCTCCATTTAGGCCTCTTTATTTATTTTTTAATATTTGATTTTCCCTCCGAAAGAGAGACGAGCTGTCATTTTTTTTTCTTTTAGTACTTAAAAGTACTTTTTTAATAACAATAATATGAATTTGTCCCAAAATAAGAATTGGTTGGGCCCAACTTAAAATATTATTAATTATTTTTAATTTAGAAAAGGGAACATTATAGTAACCCTAAAAATCATTGATATCATGGATCGAGAATTCAACAACAATCCTGCTAATATGATGGGTCGTAAATTTTTCTTATTACTTTCATTTCTTCAATAATTTGCCACTAGCCATATAATCCAAAGGTGGTAAAATTTATTCCTCAAGAAATCTTGAATAGAGAGAACCCTCTTCCTCATATGTTGTATAGAAAATTGGAAAAAATAGAAGAAACTCTAAACGAAACTTTGTTAAAGTAATAACAAAATGAGTTAGAAATGTTGTTTTTACTACAAATCAATGATTTTTAGACAAATGACCGAGATTTAGAGGAAATGGAATGAATGAGAAGAATTTAGGATCAAATTTAAAATTAACACTGTCAAATATGTAGACAGGCCTCCTTCCGACACCGGTGGGCCCCTGTTTCTATTTCTCACTCCTGCATGTCCCTCTAAGAGGCCATGAATCATCCCAATTGCACCATTTCAAGGATATCCCAATGTATGTCACCAATTCTGATGTTCAACCTTGTGGACAAGCTTTCTCATTTAGGGCACATTGTTTACAATCTTCAACACAAGTCTCTTTCTAGTAACTTCCACGACGGTAGGCAAAAGTGATATCTGGACCCCATATGTGGCTTATCAAAAGATAAAGAGAATATTTTATATTCCCTCTAATAGATTTCCTAACCTGTAAATCTCCCCCCTAGATACCCTTCTTCATCACGACTAATTTCAATAAATATAGAAAATAAAAACCCTAATGATAACAACAAAATAATTGACTTAAAAATGGCGGTTGTTGAAAGGTCACAATATATCTAGAAAATGTATTGCCATTCACACCCATCGCTACCATTAGTTGAAAATCTTTAAAAAAATGTATTCATTTGAGTCAAATCTCCAAAACAAATACATTTTGTCTCCAAAAGAAAGATCCAAGGTTTTCATTACTTAATATAAATTACATGACAAATTTCTTCTCTCCAAAGGGAAAAAGGTTTTGGTTATTCATACCAAGGTATCCCTTGTTCATCACCCCTTCTCCGTATTATACTATTTCTACATTCAATTTCTTCGCTCCACCTATCTAATCCATTGCACCTATGTGCAATTCCTAGTACCATTAAAAAGGGATTATTGATGATTTCTATGGCAAAATATGATATAGATGGCAACACGAATTTGTATAGTAGATCATTGTAAATGGGAAGGTTCTACCATTTGTTCTACGAAACCTATGTAATTGAGCCTCGATGGCATCATTGGGCTGAGGCATATGTATATTGAGATGTAGAAATGTATAGAGAATCAGAGTTCACTAGAAAGAACATCTTGGCATGTGATCATTGATAAAAAGAGTAGTTGGTGTGAAAGGAGTAGATGGGAGCATGCCCAAGGAGCTATGGGACGAGAGGATGCCCTTACTAGACAACATTCTGCTGGGCATCGCCCCCCCCAGAGCAGGATTTTTTAATTTCATCACCACTCCCTTTATTGGAGGAAAAGAGGGTGTCAACGACGAGCTCGAAAGTTGCACAGAGAAATGGAGCATATTTGCATCAAGGTTGAAAGGGCCAACTCTGTCATCACTCTATGTGACGAGAGAAATGTGTAAATATGCAATGTGTAGAATGTAATGCAAGATGTGTAGATAAGCTAATAGTGTGAAATTCACACTATATAAGATGAATAATATGTAATTATAGACTCGTAAACAATAGGAGTGTGACACATATGTGATGAATACTAGTATGGTGTGTATAATATGAATGATGTGTAGATGTGCAATAGTCAAAATGATGTAGAATAAATGTAGAATATACAACATATGATGCGATATGTGTGGAGAGACGCAATGTGTAGCACCTATTGTGTAATATGTGGGGTTTATGTGTAGTATGATCTCAACAATCAAGTATGAGCCAAAGCACAAGAGTATGTCATCAAGAAATGATGACGCTAAAGTATAGATGAATATGACTATGCTAAGAGATTGTATGACTCTACAAGTATGGGAGATGTGTTGATGCTAATATGAGGGGGTGTGTTGGATGATATGCCCCCTAAGTATGTAAGCGATGGAAATCTAGTCGAAAAACACTAAGTGGATCAATGTAGGGGGTAGTTTCCTTAACAAAAGTGATGGGATTCTGAGGTGGTAAAGGTGTATGACCGTCAAATGGTTCGTCCTCATAGTAAGCTTTATTTGGATCCCAGTCATCGACATAGGTATGGTATATAGCAGATGGTAGAATTACAAGTTTAACTATAGGAGATGTTTTTTGAGAATGACCATGTGATTTCACAGATACCTTTGATGGAGGAGTGAGCTCAACTTTAAGAGGAGTTTGCGTAATTTGAGTTGGTACTGCTGCAGATGACTTGAGAGAAGGAGGTGTGGAAATGATTGGTAAAGGATGTTTCTTATGTTGACTTAGTGATGTCATAGGTGGTTTTTAGGAAGCTCTTAACTTTCCTTACTAGATGAATCAGATTCAAGAACCCATTGAGATGTAACAAGTGGAGAGGACCATGTAATAGAATGTTGTTCGGTGAATGAGATGAAACCTTGATGCTCAATATGTTTGATTCTTCATTACAAAGCATAGAACTCATTATCAATATGCCCATTGATTTGATGATAATGGAAATATAAAATTCCTTGATATTTTTCAAGCCGATAAGGAGGATAATAATGAGTAGATGGCAAATGGATTAATTGATGAGTTATGGTATTTAGAAAAATATCATGTTGTTGAGCATTGCTTGCAAACTTGAGAGCTGTGGGGAGTGGCAAGATTTGAGGTTCACTAACACGAGCACATGTAGAAGATGTAAAATGAAGATGAGATGTTGAAGGAGAAAAAACATGCACTTGAGGAACGTCCTTAAGTTGTTGGATTTTAGATTTGAGAGATGTGATCGTGGGTTCTATAGCCTTAAAATTGTCTTGAAATAAAGAATGTAAAGCTTGAATTGATTAAAATAGGGGTTGATTAGATGGAGGAGCACTATGACTAGGATCGTTATATAAAAAATCAAATATATGACATATTTCATGTAGTAGTGTGTTTTTAGGATGATATATGGTGTCTAGGGATTTTTGAAGAACAACTCTGGCAATTGGGATGCATCTTAAGTAAGTCAAAAAAATAAAGTTGAGGAACTTTAGGAGCCATGATAGAGGAAAAATGAGGATCCTAAACATGCAATACGTTAGGTTCATCAAAATTATTAAACTAAAATGGAATAGGTGACCTAATTCAGTTTAATCTAATGTTATGCAAAGTAGTAAATAACAGCCAAATGAATAAAATAAATAACCCTAACAACTAAGAAAGTAGAAATATGAAACCATAGTGAGCAAAAAGTGTTGAGAAATCCTTAGTTGGTTCGATGAGGTCGCATGACTATGTCGCAGAAAAGACTGGATCGACAGTAGGCAGGAAAGCACCGCACCGAGACCCCAAAAAAGTACAAACTGAGCTATCTAAGCAGAGTGGGGCCCCTGGAGAAGGATGGGGGTGCCTGAGGCACATTGGTCTGAGATCTGGGTGCCTTGGTCTATGTAGGAGGTTTAGAAACCAACTTTGTATAGTCGCAAATTGGTGTGAAGCCTTCGTTTCCTGTCGCATGTATGTCAATGAATTGTGTTGGATGTTGCTGGTAATTAGACATGAAGAAGAGACCTGCAAAATTCAAGCCAAACATCAAAACCCCAAAAAAGAAAGATATATATGAAGGGGTCAGAATGTCCTCAATGGCCACAATGGTGGACTTACTAACTGAGTGTTGCACTATATTTCAGACCCAAATGTAGTTCTAGATGTGTATGCACAAATTGTGCCCTAGGTGATCTTGTGTCAGTCGCACTTTGTGAAGTAGTGAGAAATCACTAGATGTAGAAATGTAAACAGATGGTAGATGGAATAGAATAAACTTCCCTCCTATGCAATGTGATGTAGATGAACCAGCCTTGTCCCTTGTGATGGAGCTAGATGGATGTAAATAGAACTCTAGATTCCTTGGATGGATGCAACCTTAGGTGGATGATAGTAGTGCCTAGTGCTTGGTCCCTCATTATGGTCTCATAAATTTATATTTATATGGTTATCTTGTTCTAATTTTTAATTAACCCAGAAAATGCCGACCACTAAAAATATGGAAAGTTCAAATGACTAGAAAGTGCCCAAAAGATTAACACAAATTAGAGAAAGGATCGGGGTGCCTAGGGTGCCCCACTCACTGGCTAGGTGCCCCAGTCGGCAATAAGATGAGTGTAAAGTGAAAAATAGACTAGGCAAGTATATGCGGGAGGTAGGGATTGATGACATAAAGCAAAGTAAAATGACTAAAGGACATGGGTTAATCAGTAATTTTTCACTCAAAAACCCTATGAATAGTAGTATGAGACTGGGACTAAATATTACCCAAAGTGCATGATTTTGTGTCTACGGTCTACACATACAAAACGAGAATGAAAATATATGTTCCTATCTTATTGATATTAAAATTTGAATGTGAGGGGATATGGGTGAATACATACTACAATAGGTGATCATCTATCTTAATGTACCACGCTCTTGGTGCTTGCTTAAGCCCATAAAGTGACTTAATTAGATGACATACATTTTGAGGATGTTGCTCATCAATAAATCCTTTTGATTGGGTCGTGTACATTTCTTCTTTGAGATCACCATTTAGAAAAGTAAGTTTTACATCCATTTGTTGAAGCGTCCATCCTTTTTATGTTGCCAATGCACAGACAAATATGATTGTCATGTTCTTTGAAATGGGTGCAAATGTCTCCTTGTAATAAATTATTTCTTGTTGATCATATCCATTTGTAACATTTTATTCTTTTTACTTGTCAATAGATCCATCTGCCTTGAATTTTGTTTTGAAAATCCATTTGCAGCTAATGGGTTTCTTTCCTACAAGAAGATTGACAAGCTCTCATGTCTAAATCAAGAAGTCTTATTAGGCAGTCATGGCCTTATTCCATTATGGTTAACATAGTGCCTCTGTAACTGTATCAGGTTTGGTGTTGTCAACAACTAAACTCATCAGTTCAATATTTAACTCATTTCTCACATGTCATCCTTATCGAACTCCTGATGAAGTATTTAGGAGAGAGTTTAGGTGGGAGTCCCTGATGGTGATTTGGACCTATTTCAAATGTTGATGTTTTTTTTGAAGTGAAGAATTATTTTCCAAAGGGTCAAGATCAATGAATAATTATCCTTGTATCTCATATTATTTGTGAAAATATTTTGCATGCTCATCATTTGACTGTGAAAGAAATCTATGAGAGATGACCGCTATTGATTTTATTTTGTGTGAAAATGAGTCAAATGATGACTCATCACAAACCACATCTTGACTCTCATAAATATTTTGTGTCTCAAGATCCATGAGACGATATGATTTTGAGGTAGTATTGTACCCCAAAAATATACACTGGAATGTCTTGGGATCAATCTTCTTCTTCTTTGTAGTTGGGACATGCATATATATGTTGTACAACTAAAGACTTTAAGATGGGAGATCAAAGGATTATTACCACTCCATACCTCTTCTGGTGTCTTGTCTTGCAAGATATTTATAGGTGCACTATTGAGAAGATACAAAACTAACTGGACTACTTCCCAAAATCTATTCTCAATCTTAGTTGTGGAAATCATGCAACGAGCCATCTCCATGGTGGTCTAATTGCGATGTTATGAAATTCTATTCTATTGGCTTATCTAGGGGGAATTCAAGTTTTGTTTGATTTCGTGATACTTCAGCAATAGAAAGATATTTTTTGATGTAAATTCCCACCTCGATTTAAGCGGAGGAGAAAAAGAGGCTACCTAGTATGTTGTATAATTCGTTGGTAGAAGATCTAAAAGTTGTCAATGGATTCACTCTTCTTCTTGAGAAAGAACACCCACGTCTTGTGAGAGATGTCATCCACCAACAACTGGAAGTATTGGAATCCTTGAAAGGAAGTAGGCAGGGGTCTACACAAGTTGGTATGCATAACCTCAAGACATTTCTTGGCATGGAAGGTACTCAGCTCAAACGGATCCCAATTTTTTTTTTCCTATAAGACATTCAGAACATATAGGAAAATATTGGGAAAGACAAGGATGTCCTCTTTCCATCTCCTTAGAACTAAGATGGTAGATGGAGCTAGTAGACAGGTGCCCATATTGATGATGCCAAAGAGTAGTAGATTCTGCCATAGAGGCAGAGAAAGTAACTACAGAGGATGAAACTATATCTAGTGTAAATAAATGATCATTAAAAAAAAGATAGCTATTATTGTACCTATTCGTGAGATCAAACAATATTTGAAGCCTTTCTGGACCAGGAAATCCACATGAGCTTGTGATTCAAGAGTTGATTTACATACATGAGATTGGTTGTCAAGCTAGAAACATAGATTGCCTTTGTAAGAGTACAACTGACTTCTCGTCTAAGAGGAATGGTGACATTTCCATTCCTTCTGTAGCATACTCCTTATTTTCTGCAATCCAAACCCGATCTCCAATGGGTTGATCAATCAATGAATCAAAGAGCTTCCTATGTCCCATCATATGTTTCCTGGCACTTGAGTCAATCAACCAAATGTTTGACAATGGCTGCGCGTTTGGGAGACTAGAACAATATTTTGATGTGCATAGTAATTGGGTGCTTATGGTACTTCCTCATTAGATGCATCATCTTGTTAGGCCGTGAAATGTCCTTTGCGATTCCTTTGGCGAGGAATTTTTTTTTATTGTTGAAAATAATTATGACCAGATGTGCTCTCTTTATTATAAATTCCTTGAGTCATGACATTATACCAACAACTAGTAGTGTCATGCATATTTTTAGTGTAAATGTGACACCATGGATTCATTTTTTTAGACTTTTTTTGTTGTTATTGTAGCTTCTAGGGATGTTTTTTTGTTTTCCCTTACAAGACTTGATTGTGTTGGTGTATTGAGATCAATACTTTATCTTCAAACTCATCTTGCATTAACTAGATTGATTCTTCTTGTTAGATAGAATTCACCAATTCTTCAAAGGACACTTTTTTTTGTGATGTTGAATGTCATGAAAAACGTCCAAAACTAGGAAGGAAGAGATCTCAAAGTGATCGAGACTAGTAGTTTGTCCTCCACCATCTCATCAAGCACTACAAGTTCTTCTCGTAGTTCTGTCACCCAACGTAAGAATTCCTCTACTTTCTTTCCATCTTTCATACTGAGTGTATGAAGCTTTGATTAGAGATGGAGGAACTTTGTCTCGTTCTTTACCTCGTAGATAGTGGATAGAGCATCCCATGCCACCTTTGATGTTCTTACATCCCGAACATGTGGCTGATCTTCATCGGAGATGGTGAGTGTGATTAACATCAAGGCTTTCACATCGGCCTTTTCATACTTGGTTTTCTCTAGTGAGACACACCACTTTACCAATAACGATCCCCAATAGTTTTTCAAAATGGAGAATCATGAACATCTTCATCTTTTAGGATACATAGTTTGACCCCTTAAGTAATTGAGCATCTAAAAAATAACAATTTTGGAGCAAACATGATGCAATTTTTTTTATTATTCTATTTAAAATACACACCCTTACGAACAAAGAAGATATTATAGGTGAGCTCGGTATGCTTGTGTAGTGAGACGCATATGCTTGTATGGGTGTTCTACCTAGAGTTCATTATATGAAGCTTAGCCTTCCTTGATTGACACAGATATTCTCTTCTTTGCACCACACATCATATAGAAAGTAGTCAAGAAGTCCTTGGCACACTAGTTCATCAAATTACATATTTTTGGAATTTTAGAGAGTGTCTGACAGTGCAAAATAGAAGTTCGCGCACTTAGGTGCTCCATCTCGGCCTTTTAATGACTACACCTCTCATTGATCACTTGCAGCACTTGTAGCATTTTCTGGCACAATTGACAATTGACATTCACAGTAAGGGCCGCACTCACTCCAAACATGCTTGCTTATATTCTCTTGTACTCGTATCTGCTTAGAACTTCAACAACCTTCCCACTGCTACTTTTACTTTGTGGTGGATTGTCACATATCGAATGTATGACGCTATGATCGGGAGATAATGTCACATGTCAGGTTGATCTATAAATAAGAACAAAGGAGAGGCAGGTACCATGGCGTGGTTTCAGGAGATTTGCAACACCTGGATGGGGCGGTTGACCTAGCCCGGGAATCTTTAGAATCTTCACTTGGACAGTTTGTAAATGCTCTCCCTCTCGATAGGTTGTTATCAACTACAAATACCTGTGTCACATCTCTTCCATCAAACAGTCTCCTGCATTTGTCTTCCACGTAATTGCCAATATGAAGACTCAAATGCTTTGAATTCAGTCAAGACTGCGGCCACACTCCATGTCAAGCACACAAGTTTCAATGCCAAACAATTTTACATGTTTCACCTTTTCCTCTGCACTCCACGTGCTGAGAAATTGGCGCTCTGATACCAATATGAGATCCTGAAATGATTTTATATATTCTAATGAACCAAGAGGAGAATAAATACAACATAACCAAATCAACCTGATAAGCGAATCAACTAACAATGTATTACGCCAACATAAACTATGCTTTACACCAACAACTAATAGGGAGGCAATGAAGAAGTTACATTTGAAAGATTAAAGGTGAAATATTGAATGAGGGAAGAGTAGTGATGAAGAAGGTGATTGAGGAAGGAGAATTTTTTGGTTAGGGAATTTATTGGAGGGAACATAAGCAATCCTTTTTTCTTCCAACAAGTCGCATATGAAAAATATTCACTTTTCTTACCATATCCACATTTTCTATTTAATGTTATGTTTGTTGGACATTAAATTTATCTTAATAGTTGCCAACTTGAAAAGTCTTCCTTTTTATTGGATTTGTAACTTTTAGGGATTATTGCAATCACATTGTTATGTGGTTTAATAGCATAAGCGTGGAAGGAAAACAAAAAAATGGTTAACATAAGTGAAAACATGGTATATACACCACCTAGTGCACCGACTCAAGGGCTTGGACATCTACAACTCCAAATAATGATAATTGGTTTTGTTGAAGCTATGTACGGAGATGATCAAATGTGAGGATGAGCTAGAGGGAATATCGGGCAAGGGAAGAAGTGTTTTAGGCATAATACCAGTTGTTAAAATTCTAATGTTAAGACATAATTAAGTTGATAGTCATTTTTCAAAACTAGACTAATGCGAGAAAAATCTAACAAACTAAGAACCAAATTATAATGTTCAAACCAAAATGTTCTGTCCTTCAAACCTTGGACGAGCAAAGGATTGAAGGAGGACCCAAGCGTAGATGTAAAAAATAATTTTCTAATTTTGTCAAAGTCTCAAACATTAATTACACTAATAGGTGTTTCCGAGTGCAAGTCTTGGTGTCTCTCCCTAACACTCATCGGGGAAATAGAAGGTTGAGGTTGTATGCTAGTGGTCATTGATTGATGGTTTATTAGGGTTATTGATGAGGAAAGACCTAATCAGTCCCTTAATCGCTAAAGAGTAACGATAATCGTAATTTGCATGACATCAGTGATATAAGGAACCCTAAGTACAAAGTTTTGTAACTAACATATGTAGAGTTTAGGTTTCAAACATATGCAAATTTCCTTTGGAAGTATTCATCGACCATACCTTGCTCTCCAAAGTATATTGCCTCGACGACATGCACATTATACCCTCTTTCTCCCACAAATAATTGACAAATGTGGCATGTCGTTTGTAAGTGCCTCATTGTAAGAAAGCAAGAGTTTCGCACAAAGATCCCCCTAGTATTTTCACTTCATGATTACTTGTTATCCCTCAAGCCCTTTTTTCATCCCCCTCATCCTCCTTAAATATTTTTTTGGTTAAGTTTAACTTATTTAATGCATCCACTCGAGTGTTACCTTCATAACACATTACTAGTAGTAGAAAATTTCATTCTTGACCTCATTGCGACTAACAATTGATTTGGTAATATTCCACTATTAAATGTCCCAAGCAATGATAAAAATTGCACATGTCACAGCTCGTCAAAGGGATTTGCACACATCAGAAAAGTGTGATATTATTTTTGCCCGTAAAAAAAACTCAGGGTGTAAAAATTGTTTGACAAATATGAAGGTTTATATTTTTATTAAAACTTCACCTGAAGGGCGGCATTTCAACCTGCCAGTTGCTAATTTAACCTACCACCATAAATGTTCAAGCAAAGTTTTCTGAAAATGTCTATTCATCTTCAATATGCAATAATGCATCCGTCGTATCGTGGAGTGGAATGTATTCGTGGATCGAATTAGAATATATTTGTAAGTTATAACGTGTTACGTTATCTATCTAATAGCGGTCATACCTGTGACTCTCGATTCCCACACCACGACTCCCATAATCCACTGTCCAGATTTCCACACGCCTAGCTGGCGTCGGCTACCACGGTCTACCTTCCACGTCCACACTCCATTAAATTGGTCAAGTTGCCATCATGTAGACACACACACAGTCTCTCCGCGGTTCAAAAAAATTAATTGCGATGCATGGGATACCGACTCGTATCCAAATTCCAATGTGCACAGTGCGATTTTCAAATCAATAAAAATTGTTTTTAATTGGAAATTCCACAAATTTTAGGGTAGAATGTATAAGTATTGAAATTTCAAGTATATGTAATGCAGTATGAGAATGTATTAAAATATCGGAGACTCGAGTATATTGAGCACAGGCGGGAGAATGTATTGAAATTTTAGTGTATTGACATTTAGCACAGAATTATTATGTATGGACATAGTATTATTAGAGTATATGCGAGCAGTGGGAGGGTCCTTTAAGTTTCTAACCCCTCGTCTCTCAACACTGGAATATCCAAGCTAGCCTAACAAATTTTACACCACAAGATTATATATGAAAGAAGCACGCCGCACGAGGTCACACAGTTGCACTCACGGCCTACGGGTTTGAATTGTTTTGGATCACCAAGATGGGAAAGAAAGCTGGAAAACTTGGCTCCAAAGTTAGCGTGATGGAAAATAAGGTGAGTTAGCCATATTCCTCTCTAATTTTTTCTGCTTTTACAGGTGATGTTACGGGCCTAGCCATATATATATTTTTATTATTATTATTATTTAACAAATTTATGTGCAAAATTGTCTGTCAATCCGTAGAGAATATACACTTAAGGTCCACTCTGTAAAAAACTTTAAAAATCATCAAACTCTTTTTCTATAATTATTCTCATTACACGATTGTTTTTGAGAAAACTTTATTTTCTTTCTTTTTCAACGAATTTTTGCATTCACGCTTTTGAAGTGGAAATTTTAGCCGGAAACTAGAGATTAAAAAAATATCCATGTTCCCTTATGTCTAGCAGAATAAATTCGGTCTTAATGTCCCTGGACTCTATAATTTTGTGTTTGAAAGATAGTAGAATGAATTTAATGGCAGCCAACGAAGATGACATCAATTTCTTGTTGTATATTTAACATTCAATTTCACTTTTCGAAAACAAATAAGTGGCATAATTATTTGCCACTTCAAAATTGTCTTTGCTTTTAACATCTCTGCAAGAGGTTTTTATTGTTGTTTTTATTTTTGTGAAAGAAGTTCATTTTTATTATTATTATAAGGACCCACTCAAATGTGCTTTCATAATATATTGTCTGAAAATGGACAGAAAATTTATTTGGTGTTGAACACTGACCTTTGAGGGAGTGCATGCTTTAACGAGGAGTAGTTCACCAAGCATGAAGAGGTAAGGAATATGAATCCACAACCCTTTGTTAGTGCAATCTTATATTTGAGATTTTAGTGTTGCATGATTATTCTAAATTATTTTCTTAAATATTCTCTAATCTCTAATTCTAAATTGTCAAAATAATACACAAAATTCATGTGAAAACACTATTTTGATATTTTTATAATTATTTCATTGAAATAGGTGACAAGTGTAGTGTAAGTTGTGTGAGAAAATGGCTTCCATTGGCCGTCCAAAGAAGGATAAAAAACAATTGTCACTTGCTGATGCGTTTGGCATCTCTCGGCATTCTAGTCAACCATGTGATTCTCAAAATGAAGAATTTGATATTCTTGCACAAGAAGAACACGAGTTAGATGGAGCAGAATTTGTGGAAGAGGAACACCCATCAAAGAAACCTAAAAGGACATTCAAGGCCAAATGGAAAACAAGATTTCCATGGGCTTATGCTATAAAAGACTGCAATGGTGTACAAAGGATAAAATGTTCTTGGTGTGTCAAATATAAGAGAGATACTCCATTTGCTAAAGATGGAAGCACCACCCTTCAAGTTAGTGGCCTTCTTACCCATGCAGAATCAGAGCCTCATAAATTTGCATCACAACGTTTGGAGGGAGAAAATAAACAAAGTAAGCTTCCAATCACTAAACACATAGAACTCATGGTAGATGTTGAGAAGGAGAGAATCATATCAGTGATGGAAAATATGTATTTTGTTGCCATATATGATTTATCTTTGGAGCTCTATAAGCTGATTTGTGACTTGAACAGGTATAAAGGAACTCCACACATGCCTCTCACAGATGAATATTCTGCATATACAAATACAACATCCGGAAAAGTTTTGCTAAGGAGGTTTACTGGAAAAATTTGAAAGATGAGATATTTCATAGTCCATTTTACTCTATTTTAGTTGATGAAAGCACTGATCGTACTATGGAACAACATTTGATTGTTTATATTACATACTTGACACATGGAGGCAGAGGTCAATGTGTAACAAAATTTATAAGACTCCTTGAAATAAAGGATGGAACAACTCAAGCTATGTATGATGCCGTGATCACTCTTTTGACAGAGATGAATTTATCCTTAATGAAGTTAGTTGGATTTGGATCTGATGGGGCATCTTCCATGAGGGGAATTCGTGAAGGTTTGTCCACAAAGCTTCGTCGAGATGCTCCTCATTTATTAGATATTCATTGCATAGCTCATCGAGAAGCATTAGCAGCAAATGATGCTTCATCTTATTTTCCAAAGTTGTAGTTTATTGATAAATTTGAAAATAAAATATATTCATGGCTTAGAAAATCTAGTAAAAGACACGGAGCATTGAGAGAGTTGATGGAGTCATTTCAAATCAATAGGTTGGAGGTATTACAAATTCATCAAATTAGGTGGCTTTCTAGAGGAAAGGTCATGGAAAGACTTGTCAAACTCATGTCTGCTTTGTTGAAAGAATGGGAATTAGAGGAGAAAAAAATGTATGATTTGGAAACAATATTTCAAGTACAATTTTGCATCCATTTACTTGCAGATGTGCTTATTGAGTTAAATAAGCTGAATAAATTTTTTCAAGAGGATCATATTGACATTACTTCCATTGGGACTACATTAGATATCACAATTGACATGCTTCGTAGGAGATTTCAAAGAGGCATATTTGGGGCATGTACTCTACATACATCATCTTTTCTAACCAGGGCACAAGGAGGATATCTTGAGTTTGCAGATGGAACAGGTACATTACATGTACATGTATTGAGATTTGAGAGCATGCCTAAGTCACAAAGATCAGGGACACTAGATGATTGCATTGAATTGAATTGATTCTCTTGATACAAGATTCACAGATTTATCTATATTTAAGGTTGCTAAATTTTTTAGTCCTCGTAATTACTACGAGGAGACAGAAGATAGAGATCGTCAAACAAAAAGATGGTTAACATGTTTATGTGACAAATTTAGTGTTGGAAACTCACCTATTGTGGACAAGTGTTAAATGTTTGGGTGAGATGGATGAGTTTATTTGTACTATTTATACATCATATCCAAAAAAACATATGTTTGGAGCATGGGATCTATGTGGCGGTGAACCTGAATGGTTTGAAGGGTTTCCATGTTTGATGCAACTATGGCAAGTTATTCTTGTACTTCCAGCAAGCACAGCCGTATGTGAAAGAGGGTTTTCAAAGTTAAATAGGATAAAGAATGATGATAGATCTAGGCTTTCTTTGAGCACATTGGATATGCTAATGTTTCTATCTCTTTGTGCACCTCATGCTCTAAATGAGGTAGATTGGAATGTTATTTATGATGCATGGAAGAATAAAAAAAATCGAAAACCGCTTCCATTAGACAAATAGATGGTGAGTTTTTGGAAGTTCTTTATATAAAATATGTTCTTTATTGTTTTTTATTTATAAAAATATTTTCTTTGCAAGTTTAGATAAGTGTTTTCAATATTTAATTACTAATTTAATAAGATTTTTTTCAAAATAATTAATGAATACTTGTTAAGAACATTTGAATCGGTCTAAATAAAGGTCTAAATGTTGATCAATTTGTCTTGTAATGACTTGTATCTCATTTTGTGTTTCAGGTATTTTATTTTTTGAATGGAGCCTAAAAAATGTGTTGGTGATATGTTTTGCTCACATTGAGGTGAACACGAGAAACATTTCTATGTAGATCACATAAATTTTTTGGTAGTTTGATATTTTTCTTGATACTATTTATTAGATGAAACATGACTTTTTTTTATACAACTAATTATTTTTTCTCTTATATTTAGCAAATTAAATTTGAGTAAAAGAACCTTGTGTTGTCATTAATTTTTAGGCTCATTATGTGTGTTAAACTTTAAGTTTGTCACTTTGTAATTCCAAATTAGAGTGTTTAATTTTAAATTTTTTATTGGATCTCACAATATAACTTATTCATTACATTATTTATGAAATGGAATTTATTACATTTTAAGGGGAGACACTCTTATTAGATATGATACATTGACATTTTTAATTTGTAAAGTCAGCCATTTAAAAAAATAAAATCTCTCATTGTAAAAAGTGTTCAATTTTTGTGACATGTGTGATTGATTTACTCTTTTCATATGAAGTGTAAAATGATTATACTACTTTTCATGATTGAAGGGTTAATCCAATATTTACCCTTCACAATGAAATTGGGACTAGCCCTTCAAATTTGATCACGGGTCCAAACTTCCAAGTGGGAGGTGCGTTCTAGAACAAGCAACATGGACTTCCGAGCTATTAAAGCTTAAAGTCATATTTGTCAATCGGTCAAAGATTTGTGTTGACGTCAACGACACGACACTGCGAATACGCGTTACGGTGGGATATCTCGATTCTTGCGGATCAACAATGGTTTCGTTTGGGAGTAATATTCAGTTCAACTCGGCAACATTAAAAGAAGAAGAATCCACAGGGAGAATAAGAAGAACATATTTTAAGCTACCAAAGAGATCCACCCTCTCTCGTCCTCCAATCCGCCTAAGAGAGCTTTTTAAGTACTGTTCTCTAACTTTAATTTTAAAAATGTTTTGCTCCAATCCGGCTCAAAACTTTATGCCTCAAGCGTTGGTAGAGTTGGTATGCGTAGCAGAGGTGGTGAGCTGGTCGTTCGGGCCCCTGATTGCCATCGTTTTTGTGGGAGTGGACGTGTGGAGAGCATTTAAGAAGAAGCAACACTGGATTCCCTGCCACTCTTTCCTCCTTGGCGCCCTCACTCTTCAGCTCCTCGCGCTGCTTAACCTCCCTTCCTCTGCCCTTAAGTTTCCCCAAGACGATGACGATTTGGGCGGCGTACCCCAGTTTGTTTATTTGCCCGAGTTAATTACGAGACAGATGTTAGTTTTGAGTGGAAGGGTATCCGTGTGTGTAGTGATGGGATGTATGTTACCTGGAGTAGCTCGCCCTCGCTCCTCAAATACAAGTTTGTGGAGTGACATGGCCGCGCTTCTTATTTCCTCTTCGCCGTCTCTTTTCCATCTCTCTCACGAGATTTATGTGCTTGGTGTAAGTTATTCATTTGACAAATTCTACGATGGTAGTATTATTTCCAAACACGGAGTCCTAAAATTGTGGATTTTCACAATCGCCATATTAGTATCAATTGTAGTTCTACTTCTCCTACTAGATTGTGCTGCATTGGCTGGCATCAGTATTCATCAAACTGTGTCCCATAAAATACCCCTCATTCTTTCTAAATCCAGTACTGTGAAGTTAAATCCCATTGCCCATTCTTCCTCTCGGGTTTTATGGAAAAGGGTAGAAGAGCAGGTAGTCAAGTCATGGATTGTGGTTCGCACTTCCAATCCTCAATACGTAGTTGCCAGATCCATTCTCTCCTCATCAGTTGCACTTGTCATTACAGTTTGTAATGCAATTTTGGTCATTGAAACAGTACAGACTGACTTCACAGTGACAATTCCTTTAGTTCTTCATTGGGTACTCATTATAGGAGGATCAGCTGTCATTTATTGGAGGTGGATCACAGCAGTAGTATATTGCCCAAAAAATCTGGAAGGGCGCTGGTCGAACATTATAAAATATTTTGAAATTGAGGACTTCTGGAAAAGGTATTTGCTTCAGTTGAAAGATGGCTACAAAATCCACAGGGAAATCGGCGACAGCTATATCAAGAAGTTGAGTCTGAAGTTGTACCAAAAAATGAGATTGCATAAGTTGGTTCCTCTGCTTCTGTGGCTGCAGATGTTTTTGGTTCTTTTCAGCAAAGGATGTTGGTTATTTTCCCAGGTATTGCTCTCTAACATGTATTTCCGTAAGCTTCTAATGGGTTCTGAGTCGGAAGAATTTCGAAATTCTTATGGAGGAAAAGGACAACCTGAAATTCAATTGGGGAAAAGCTCTTGTTTTGATAAATATTCAAAAGCATTCATTACCATGCGTGGTGAAAATGCTGCTTGTCTTTGGGTAGCCAACAGAAAATCGATTGAGGGCATACAGAGGCAGATGAAGAGCGGCGAAGATGAGGGCAAAACATTTGGTGAATTGATAGCTTTGCTCAAGAATAAGTCTTCTAATCAAGCTGGAAGAAGCCACAGAGGCGTCGATCGTCGAAATCGTGTTCCAATCAGATTGGAAATGGAAAGTGAATTAGACATCTGCAAAACCTTTTGTAAGATGACAGCAGTCTCAATAATTACTGTCATAATTGAACTCTCTTCATTTGCCCACGATGTGAATGACACCATTCATACCGTTGATGCAGCTATTAAAGCTTGCTCTCAAGCATGGAGTATCATGGATCTTGTTGAGAATTTTGACAGAGAAGCAGCCCTAGGAAAGGCTGCTGACAATCTACTTCAAGATCTGGCGAAGAGAGGCGAATTGCTCCATTACCATCTCGGAATGGGCACTTCACTTGACAAGTCCTTAGAATCCGCAAGAGCAGCTGTAGAAAAAATTGCCGAGAAAGGCAAAAACATAGCCGAAACATACCGCAGAAGAAGTTGGAATGAGGTAGTAGCAGGGTACAGTTTATGGAGGATATGTGTGAGTATGGATCTTGAAGAGTTCAACAAGGTAGAGGGAATCATTGATGAACTGGTGAGGATGTTGGCGGATGTGATAGAGTCATGCACAGCCAAGGCAGTGGACGTAATAATGGAAGAGACTGAAAAATGGGCAACCACCGCGGAGGAAGAACACATTTGGAAAGCTGCATACGTCGCTGGAAATTTGAAGGGCGTCACTGAAAAAGTGGGATGGATGTTAACTCGGAGCGAGAAAACGGCGGAAGCTCAGAATAATGACTCATTAAAAGCTTCGACAAAGAGGACTGGAATTCCTACTCTGGTGAAGCGTGCAACATTTCAGATTTGCTAAGCATAGCTAATTTTACAAGAGATTTATTTTTGTAGATTTCGTTTGTTAAGCCTCTCTCGGCTTCAATTATTATAATGTAGTTGAAATAATGTGTCTCATACAGACTGCAGACTAGTATCTGGTAGACTAGCTAATTGTTTGCAGCTTTCTTGGTAGTTTCCGTGAGACTAGTGATTCTTGTCCGATCAAGAAAGGAACAGAGGTTCGATGAATCTGGTAGCCTGCTCCGGGAATTAAAACCCCAGACAAGAACAAATTTGAAACGTGGTAGGCCAGAGAAAATAAAGGTTGTTATGTGGAACAGAAGAGTGAAATGGACGTTGAGTGTTTCCTGCCCTGGCTTTTTCCTCGATATTTCTGGGGTGATAATAAAGATTGGCGTGTTATGTTGAGTAGAAGCGACTATGAAGGGCCCGTGAAGGCAACAAAGGTGAAGAAACCGGCCGTGCTTTTTAATACGACGTCTCTATCAAGGATGAAAAATCAAACGACTGTCCTCTGTCTTATAAAATGGAATCCACGACTTAGTTTTGCATCTTGACCGCCCAGCCTAAGTTGCGTCTCGAAACAAAACTAGTTAAACTTTTCAAGCTCTGACTTCCAAGGAATTGATATGAAATGGAATACGAGTACTGACGATGAAAAATCCAATCTTTCCTATCACCCCAGAAATTTCGTGGAAAAGGCCACGTCATGAAACACTTAAACGTACACTTAGTGCGGTCAGGTAGAATATATCAATCATATTGACTCACAACTATGGTTAAGTCAAGGTCTACCTTTTTCTAGATATTTGCTAGGTACATGCATCTATTCTTTCACTAATACTACACCAAATATATCACATCACATATGTTTCTAATTTGTCTAGTTTTTTTAATGAATATATTTTGCTTCAAGTCATATGGTAGACTTGTAGTAGTTTGATTTGAAGTCGGCTATCCTAGCAACAAGATCACATGCCCCCCACACTAATGACCATAAAATGTCATATCCATGACATATATGCATAGCATAAAAGGGACCGCATCTTCCTTAATCGATTAATTCATATCTCAGTTATTACAAATATTAATTCATATTTATAAGAGGCTTTCCTCCTCTACGAGATATTTATTCAGACCTTCTAAGTGTTTAGACCGAACCCGGAATCCCATTATTCAGTTTTCCGTATCAACTGGTGTTCAATTAAACTTGCCCACCAATCATGTAGAAACGTTTTAAGTGTCTTTGCATTGGATGTTTACAAGTTTCATTTAAACTCAGGGAAGATAAAAATTTATATCAAATCCCTGACTTAATGTATCAACTTTTTGTCTTTTATTAGATGTGATCACAATACCAAACAAATAGTGTCATAAATTTACATTGAACTTTGTCTCGTTCTTTACCTCGTAGATAGTGGATAGAGCATCCCATGCCACCTTTGATGTTCTTACATCCCAAACAAGTGGTTGATCTTCATTGGAGATGGTGAGTGTGATTAACATCAAGGCTTTCACATCGGCCTCTTCATACTTGGTTTTCTCCGGTGAGACACACCACTTTACCAATAACGATCCCCAATAGTTTTTCAAAATGGAGAATCATAAACATCTTCATCTTTTAGGATACATAGTTTGACCCCTTAAGTAATTGAGCATCTAAAAAATAACAATTTTGGAGCAAACATGATGCAATTTTTTTTTATTATTCTATTTAAAATACACACCCTTATGAACAAAGAAGATATTATAGGTGAGCTCGGTATGCTTGTGTAGTGAGACGCATACGCTTGTATGGGTGTTCTACCTAGAGTTCATTCTTTGCACCACACATCATATAGAAAGTAGTCAAGATCCTTGGCACACTAGTTCATCAAATTACATATTTTTGGCATTTTAGAGAGTGTCCGAGTGCAAAATAGAAGTTCGCGCACTTAGGTGCTCCATCTCGGCCTTTTAATGACTACACCTCTCATTGATCACTTGCAGCACTTGTAGCATTTTCGCACAATTGACAATTGACATTCACATGAAGGGCCACAAATACCCAAACATGCTTGCTTATATTCTCTTGTACTCATATCGCTTAGAACTTCAACAACCTTCCCACCGCTACTTTTACTTTGTGGTGGATTGTCACATATCGAATGTATGATGCTATGATTGGGAGATAATGTCACATGTCAAAGTTGAATCCACATGACGTACAGGAAACTGACATTAAAACTCTACTCGATCTATAAATAAGAACAAAGGAGAGGCAGGTACCATGGCGTAGTTTCGGAGATTTGCAACACCCGGATGGGGAGGTTGACCTAGCTTGGAATATTTATAATCTTCACTTGGCCAGTTTGTAAATGCTCTCCCTCTCGATAGGTTGTTATCAGCTACAAATACTGTGTCACATCTCTTCCATCAAACAGTCTCCCGCATTTGTCTTCAACGTAATTGCCAATATGAAGACTCAAATGCTTTGAATTGATCAAGGCTGCAGACCACACTCCATGTCAAGCACACAAGTTTCAATGCCAAACAATTTTACATGTTTCACCTTTTCCTCTCGCACTCCACGCCGAGAAACCGGCTCTCTCGATACCAATATGAGATCCGAAATGATTTTATATATTCTAATGAACCAAGAGGAGAATAAATACAACATAACCAAATCAACTCGATAAGCGAATCAGCTAACAATGTATTACGCCAACATAAACTATGTATTACACCAACAACTAATAGGGAGGAAATGAAGAAGTTACATTTGAAGGATTAAAGGTGAAATATTGAATGAGGGAAGAGTACCTTGATGAAGAAGGTGATTGAGGAAGGAGAATTTTTTAGATAGGGAATTTATTGGAGGGAACATAAGCAATCCTTTTTTTCTTCCAACAAGTCACATATGGAAAATATTCACTTTTCTTACCATATCCACATTTTCTATTTAATGTTATGTTTGTTGGACATTAAATTTATCTTAATAGTTGCCAACTTGAAAAGCCTTCCTTTTTATTGGATTTCTAACTTTTAGGGATTATTGCAATCACATTGTTATGTGGTTTAATAGTGTAAGCGTGGAAGGAAAACAAAAAAATGGTTAACATAAGTGAAAACATGGTATATACACCACCTAGTGCACCGACTCAAGGGCTTGGACATCTACAACTCCAAATAATGCTAATTGGTTTTGTTGATGCTATGTACGGAGATGATCAAATGTGAGGATGAGCTAGAGGGAATGTTGGGCAAGGGAAGAAGTGTTTTCAGGCATAATACCAGTTGTTAAAATTCTAATGTTAAGACATAATTAAGTTGATAGTCATTTTTCAAAACTAGACTAATGCGAGAAAAATCTAACAAACTAAGAACCAAATTATAATCTTCAAACTAAATCGTTTCGTCCTTCAAACCTTGGACGAGCTAAAGGATCAAGGAGGACCCAAGCGTAGATGCAAAAATAATTTTCTAATTTTTTCAAAGCCTCAAACATTAATTACACTAATAGGTGTTTAGAGTGCGAGTCTTGGTGTCTCTCCCTAACACTCATCGGGTGAAATAGAAGGTTGAGGTTGTATGCTAGTGGTCATTGGTGATGGTTTCATTAGGGGTATTGATGAGGGAAGACCTAATCGCACCCTTAATCACTAAAGAGTAACGATAATCATAATTTGCATGACATCGTTGATATAAGGAACCCTAAGTACAAAGTTTTGTAACTAACATATGTAGAGTTTGGGTTTCAAACATATGCAAATTTCCTTTAGAAGTATTCATCAACCATACCTTTCTCTCCAAAGTATATTGCCTCAACGACATGCACATTGTACCCTCTTTCTCCCACAAATAATTGACAAATGTGGCATGTCGTTCGTAAGTGCCTCATTGTAAGAAAGAAGAGTTTCGCACAAAGATCCCCCCTAGTATTTTCCCTTCATGATTACTTGGTATCCCTCAAGCCCTTTTTCCATCCCCCTCATCCTCCTTAAATATTTTTTGGTTAAGTTTAACTTCTTTAATGCATCCACTCGAGTGTTACCTTCATAACACATTACTAGTAGTAGTAGAAAATTTCATTCTTGACCTCATGCAACTAACAATTGATTTGGTAATATTCCACCGTTAAATGTCCCAAACGGTGATCAAAATTGCACACGCCACAACCGTCAAAGGGCTTTGCACACGTCAGAAAAGTGTAATATTATTTTTGCCCGTAAAAAAAAACTCAGGGTGTAAAAATTGTTTGACAAATATGAAGGTTTATATTTTTATTAAAACTTCACCGAAGGGCGGCATTTCAACCTCGTTTAGTTGCTAATTTAACCTGCCACCATAAATGTTCAAGCGAAGTTTTCTAAAAACGTCTATTCATCTTCAATATGCAATAATGCATCCGCTAGTATTAGGGAGTGCATCATGTAGTCTCGTGGGTCGAATTATAATATATTTGTAAGTTATAATGTGTTACGTTATTCTATCTAATAGTTGTCACACCCTGTGACTCTCGAGTCCCACGCCACGACTCCCACTGAGTCCACACCTGTCAGTTTCCACCTGCCAGTGTCGGCCGCCACATGGTCTACCATCCACGTCCACACTCCATTAAATTGGTCAAGTTGGCATCAATGACGCATCAGTCTCCACGATTTGCAAAAACTTTAATTGCGATACCGCAGTTTGACTCGTATCCGAATTCTAATGTGCACAGTGCGATTTTCAAATCAATAAAAATTGTTTTTAATTAGACATTCCACAAATTTCAGGGTAGAATGTATAAGTGTTGAAATTTCAAGTATATGTAATGCAACGCAAAATGTATTGAAATTTCAGAGACTCAGAGTATATTGAGCGTAGGCGGCAGAATGTATTGAAATTTTAGTGTATTGACATTCAGCACAGAATTATTATGTATGGACATAGTATTATCAGAGTATATGCGGGCAGCGGGAGGGTCCTTTAAGTTCCTAACCCCTCGTCTCTCAACACTGGAATATCCGGCTAATAGCTAACAAATTTTATACCACCGGATTATATACGAAAGGAGCACGCTGCACAGAGGTCGCACAGTTGCACTCACGGCCCACGGGTTTGAATCATTTTGGATCACCAAGATGGGAAAGAAAGTTGGCAAGCTTGGCTCCAAAGTTAGCGTGATGGAAAATAAGGTGAGTTAGCCATATTCCTCTCTAATTTTCTGCTTTTATAGGTGATGTTACGGGCCACGGCCATATATATTTTATTATTATTATTATTATTTAACAAATTTATGTGCAAAATTGTCTGTCAATCCGTAGAGAATATACGCTTAAGGTTCACTCTGTAAAAAACTTTAAAAATTGTCAAACTCTTTTTCTAAAATTATTCTCATTTCACGATTCTTTTTTAAAACTTTATTTTCTTTCTTTTTCAACGAATTTTCGCATTCACGCTTTTGAAGTGGAAATTTTAGCCGGAAACCAGAGATTAAAAAAATATCCATGTTCACTTATGTCTAGCAGAGTAAATTCGGTCTTAATGTCCTGGACTCTGTAATTTTGTGTTTGAAAGATAGTAGAATGAATTTAATGGCAGCCGACGAAGATGACATCAATTTCTTGCTATATATTTAACATTCAATTTCACTTTTGGAAAACAAATAAGTGGCAAAATTATTTGCCACTTCAAAATTGTCTTTGCTTTTAACATCTCTGCAAGAGGTTTTTATTGTTGTTTTTATTTTTGTGAAAGAAGTTCATTTTTTTATTATTATTATAAGGGCCCACTCAAATGTGCTTTCATAATATATTGTCTGAAAATGGACAGAAAAATTATTTGGTGTTGAACACTGACCTTTGAGGGAGTGCATGCTTTAACGAGGAGTAGTTCACCAAGCGTGAAGAGGTAAGGAATATGAATCCACAACCCTTTGTTAGTGCAATCTTATATTTGAGATTTTAGTGTCGCATGATTATTCTAAATTATTTTCTTAAATATTCTCTAATCTCTAATTCTAAATTGTCAAAATAATACACAAAATTCATGTGAAAACACTATTTTGATATTTTTATAATTATTTCATTGAAATAGGTGACAAGTGTAGTGTAAGTTGTGTGAGAAAATGGCTTCCATTGGCCGTCCAAAGAAGGATAAAAAACAATTGTCACTTGTTGATGCATTTGGCATCTCTCGGCATTCTAGTCAACCATGTGATTCTCAAAATGAAGAATTTGATATTCTTGCACAAGAAGAACATGAGTTAGATGGAGCAGAATTTGTGGAAGAGGAACACCCATCAAAGAAACCTAAAAGGACATTCAAGGCCAAATGGAAAACAATATTTCCATGGGCTTATGCTATAAAAGACTGCAATGGTGTAGAAAGGATAAAATGTTCTTGGTGTGTCAAATATAAGAGAGATACTCCATTTGCTAAAGATGGAAGCACCACCCTTCAAGTTAGTGGCCTTCTTACCCATGCAGAATCAGAGCCTCATAAATTTGCATCACAACGTTTGGAGGGAGAAAATAAACAAAGTAACATTCCAATCACTAAACACATAGAACTCATGGTAGATGCTGAGAAGGAGAGAATCATATCAGTGATGGAAAATATGTATTTTGTTGCCATACATGATTTATCTTTGGAGCTCTATAAGCCAATTTGTGACTTGAACAGGTATAAAGGAACTCCACACATGCCTCTCACAGATGAATATTCTGCATATACAAATACAACATCCGGAAAAGAGTTTTTACAAGCTGCTAAGGAGGTTTACTGGAAAAAGTTGAAAGATGAGATATTTCATAGTCCATTTTACTCTATTTTAGTTGATGAAAGCATTGATCATACTATGGAACAACATTTGATTGTTTATATTACATACTTGACACATGGAGGAGAGGTCAATGTGTAACAAAATTTATAAGACTCCTTGAAATAAAGGATGGAACAACTCAAGCTATGTATGATGTTGTGATCGCTCTTTTGACAGAGATGAATTTATCCTTAATGAAGTTAGTTGGATTTGGATCTGATGGGGCATCTTCCATGAGGGGAATTCGTGAAGGTTTGTCCACAAAGCTTCATCGAGATGCTCCTCATTTATTAGATATTCATTGCATAGCTCATCGAGAAGCATTAGCAAAGCAAATGATGCTTCATCTTATTTTCCAGAGTTGCAGTTTATTGATAAATTTGCAAATAAAATATATTCATGGCTTGGAAAATCTGCTAAAAGACATGGAGCATTGAGAGAGTTGATGGAGTCATTTCAAATCAAGTAGGTTGGAGGTATTACAAATTCATCAAATTAGGTGGCTTTCTAGAGGAAAGGTCATGGAAAGACTTGTCAAACTCATGCCTGCTTTGTTGAAAGAATGGGAATTAGAGGAGAAAAAAATGTATGATTTGGCAACAATATTTTAGGTACAATTTTGCATCCATTTACTTGCAGATGTGCTTATTGAGTTAAATAAGTTGAATAAAAAATTTCAAGAGGATCATATTGACATTACTTCCATTGGGACTACATTAGATATCACAATTGACATGCTTCATAGGAGATTTCAAAGAGGCATATTTGGGGCAGGTACTCTACATACATCATCTTTTCTAACCAGGGCACAAGGAGGATATCTTGAGTTTGCAGATGGAACAAGTACATTACATGTACATGTATTGAGATTTGAGAGCATGCCTAAGTCACAAAGATCAGGGACACTAGATGATTGCATTGAATTGATTTGATTATCTTGATACAAGATTCACAGATTTATCTATATTTAATGCTGCTAAATTTTTTAGTCCTCGTAATTACTACGAGGAGACAGGAGATAGAAATCCTCAAACAAAAAGATGGTTAACATGTTTATGTGACAAATTTAGTGTTGGAAACTCACCTATTGTGGACAGTGTTAAATGTTTGGGTGAGATGGATGAGTTTATTTGTACTATTTATACATCATATCCAAAAAAACATATGTTTGGAGCATGGGATCTATGTGGCGGTGAACCTGAATAGTTTGAAGGGTTTCCATGTTTGATGCAACTATGGAAAGTTATTCTTGTACTTCCAGCAAGCACAGTTGTATGTGAAAGAAGGTTTTCAAAGTTAAATAGGATAAAGAATGATGATAGATCCAGGCTTTCTTTGAGCACATTGGATATGCTAATGTTTCTATCTCTTTGTGCACCTCATGCTCTAAATGAGGTAGATTGGAATGTTATTTATGATGCATGGAAGAATAAAAAAATCGAAAACCGCTTCCATTAGACAAATAGATGGTGAGTTTTTGGAAGTTCTTTATATAAAATATGTTCTTTATTGTTTTTTATTTATAAAAATATTTTCTTTGCAAGTTTAGATAAGTGTTTTCAATATCTAATTACTAATTTCATAAGATTTTTTTTCAAAATAATTAATGAATACTTGTTAAGAACATTTGAATCGGTCTAAATAAAGGTCTAAATGTTGATCAATTTGTCTTGTAATGACTTGTATCTCATTTTGTGTTTCAGGTATTTTATTTTTTGAATGGAGCCTAAAAAATGTGTTGGTGATATGTTTTGCTCACATTGAGGTGAACACGAGAAACATTTCTATGTAGATCACATAAACTTTTTGGTAGTTTGATATTTTTCTTGATACTATTTATTAGATGAAACATGACTTTTTTTATACAACTAATTATTTTCTCTTATATTTAGCAAATTAAATTTGAGTAAAAGAACCTTGTGTTGTCATTAATTTTTAGGCTCATTATGTGTGTTAAACTTTAAGTTTGTCACTTTGTAATTCCAAATTAGAGTGTTTAATTTTAAATTTTTATTCGATCTCACAATATAACTTATTCATTACATTATTTATGAAATGGAATTTATTACATTTTAAGGGGAGACACTCTTATTAGATATGATACATTGACATTTTTAATTTGTAAAGTCACCCATTTAAAAAAATAAAATCTCTCTTTGTAAAAAGTGTTCAATTTTTGTGACATGTGTGATTGATTTACTCTTTTCATATGAAGTGTAAAATGATTATACTACTTTTCATGATTGAAGGGTTAGTCCAATATTTACCCTTCACAATGAAATTGTGACTAGCCCTTCAAATTTGATCACGGGTCCAAACTTCCAAGTGGGAGGTGCGTTCTAGAACAAGCATCTAATCCCAAGGGTAAGGGAAAACCAAAAAATAAAACTAAATCCACCCCTTCTCCATCTCAAAGTGGTCCTAAACCCAAATAAAACAACTCTAAACCCAAGGAGTCTTCTAAATCTAATAATAAGTCTAGCCTTTCATGCTTTTTTTGTGGGGGTAGTGGTCATAAAGAACATAGGTGTTACACGTGAATGTAATCCTTAGAGGATGCAGTCAAGAAACACAAAATTTCCATCTCCACTCAACCTCCTTCTAATCAGCATGGCAAAGCACTTAATGTTGTCAGGAGATCTCAATCACTACTTACTGACTATTGGGTTATAGATTTTGGTGCTTCTCATTACGTGACTTCTTCCAAGGATTCTTTTGTTTCTCTACATTTGAGTTCTACTTCCAAAATTGAGGTTGGAGATTCTTCCTTTTTTAGTTGATGGAAAAGGTGATATACAGCTTGATGGTGGTAGTATCCAAGAAGCATTGTATGTTCCTAACATCACCAAAAATTTGCTTTCTGTATATCAAATATGTCATTCTGGTCAAGGAAAAATAATGACTTTTACACCACATGGAGCAGAAGTACAAACTTTGTTGGAGCCTCATTCACTTGTTGCTCAAGGTATTATTGATCATAGTTCTAGACTATATCACTTTGAGGGTTTTGATGACACTTCCTCTATAGGGACATGATTGGTTTCTCATGCAGATTCATAGAGTAAGATTTGGCATGAAAGATTTGGACATCTCAATTACAAATATTTGAAGGAGTTGAGCACTCATGGTATGGTTGATGGTCTTCCTAGATTTTTTGTCTTGAGGGAGTTTTTCATGGCTGTGCATTAGGGAAACAATACCAAGATCTATTTCCTAAGAATTTTTCAAAGAGAGCTTCTTCACCACTTGAGCTTGTGTATAGTGACTTGATGGTTTTTCCTAGCCCCTCTTTCAATGGAGCTAAGTATGCACTTACCTTTATTGATAATTTCTCAAGGCGTACTTGGGTTTATTTTCTCAAGTAAAAAAGTGATGTTTTGTTAGACTTCAAAGTCTGCAAGGCTTGGTTGAGAAACAATCTTCTAGTTGCATAAAGAACCTTCACACTGATAATGGAGGGGAGTACTTTAGTAATGAGTTTTTTTGAATTTTTGGCAACTCAAGGCATTATTCACCAACATTTTGTTCCTCATACTCCACAACAGAATGACTTACCAGAATGAAAGAATAGAAGTTTGAAGGAAATGGATAATTATATGATGCATTCTAGAGATTTACCTCCTATCTACTACGCGTAGGCGATTAATTGTGCTAACTACATTCATAATCACACACCACACAAAACACTTGAGCATTTGACTCCAGAGGAAGCTTGGTCCAACACTAAGCCAGCTGTCTCATTTTTTCGAGTCTTTGGAAGCCATGTTTGGGCCTTTGTGCGAAAGAAGAAAAGGAAAGCCTTGGAAAAGAAGAGAAAAACCTTAATCTTGGTAGGGTATTGTGAGGACATGAGAGCTTATCAAATTTTAGATCCTGATACTCATGAGGTTCTTTTTGAACACATGTTCAATTTGATGAGCGCTTCCCACCTCATGATTCTTCATCTTCTTCCATGCCTACTTCTTTATCTCATCTTGAGGATCCTTTATTTGAGGAGGTTATAGATGTCGTTGAGGATCATATTCCCACTAATGTTGTCACTATGCCTAAGTTGATGTATTATAAGAAAGAATGATTGTGTAGATAATGTAAACATCTATTTCTCGAAAAATTATATAAAGAACTTAAATTAAACCTATAAAGATTAAAATTTGGGAACATCAAACCCGTAAGGCAACAAATCTAGTGAAAATTACTATGCAATGGAGTAAGAATAATCAAGGAAAATACAACATTACCTACTAAGCCTTTTTAGATCATTGAGGTTTATGAATGGATAAAAAGAAGGAATAATATGTATTAAATCAAGAATACGAGCGTTTTGAAGTTATATAGGAAGGGGTATGAAAATATCAATAATTTACGAAATCGATGATTAGTAGTACTTTGATCCTATATAAATTACATTACTTATTAGCTATGCATTCAACAAAGAAGACATGTTCCTATAAATTACTTATAACTATGTAGTTTTGAAAAATGTCATTGTTTGCTACCTACAACCTACTAGGGGTCCCCAAGTGAACAATATCATTATTTGCGTGGTCCTTGGTAGTCAAAGCAATATCATTATTTGCATCTTTCTTAGTAGTTTCCTTGAGACTAGCTATTCTTATCCGATCAAGGATGGAACGGAGCTATTATATATGGAAGACTTCAAGTATAAGAGATAAGAGAGTGAAATGGACGTTGAGTGTTTCCTTTGCTAGCTTTTTCCACAAGATTTTTGGGGGTGATAGCAAATATTAGCGTGCTATCAAAGTAGGAGGAACCCGTGAAGGCAACAAGGTGGAGGACCCCGTCTTTTTCATACGACGTCTCTATTAAGGATGAAAATATAGTAGCGTTGGATCTAAAATAAAACAAGCTGTCCTCCGCCTCGTCAAATGGATGACGAATTAACTTTGCATCTTGACCGACCAGCGTAATTACCACCACAAGTTGCATCTCGAATCAAAACTAGTTAAACTTTTCAAACTCGACTTCCAAGGAATTGATATGAAATGGAATAGTGATGTAAGCCAATTTTCCTCCCACCCCGATCTTTCCTCTCACCCCACAAATTTATTGGAGAAAGCCACATCAACAACACTCCAACGTACACCCGCACTAAGGTTAGAACAAGGGGCACATTCACCGCCCACTGTTCATCCGGTTTGTCCACTTAGCACTCATGTCGAAATTTCTTGGAAAATATTTAAGGAATGCCTTGAACATGGTACAAACTAAGCCATACAATTTTGTTTTTAATCCTATCTAAGCCATACAATTTTGTTTTTTAATTCTATTTGGAGTCATTTGTAGTTTCTATTCATTTTACTTGTATTATTATATACTTTTCCGACAATATTTGATATTAATATCATAATTATTTATTTCTTGTAAATACAAAATCTTCCGAATATCAAGTTTTGTGGCTAATTGAAGGAATGTATTTAAAAAATCATTCAACTGAAATTCCTTTATGTAATTTATACTTAGCACAAAAGTGAGTTGATCGATATGAGTTGCATCAAGGGCTGAGTCAACACTAATTGAAAAATATTTTACATTTTGGAGTTTTTGAATAATTTTTCAGAAAGTTTTTTTGCAATCAAATCAATAAAATCATGTTTACTTGTTGTGGTAAATAAATAAGAGGGGAATCTTCTACATGTATTCCTATATTATGAATTGTAATTTGCTAAAAATAGGTCAAACTTTGCAATAAGTTCTAAACATCTTTTTAAAATTTCATATCTGGAAGATCTTAATAAATAGTTACCTCTAGGAAATACAATGCCTTTAGTGGCAAGAAATTTCACTCTTACAAAAATGCGCATTAGATCACTCCAATAGTATATTGTATTTTGCTACCAATTTGCATGTGTAGAATCAACTCTTACTAAAAATTATTGTGTCATGATATTAAGAACATAATTCAAACGAACAAGGGAATATTCATGCTCTCTCATACTTCTTGATGTATTTCTCCGGGCATGACTCTCTCAATTACATGACTGGATTGCACAAAGATGGAGAGAAAAAATACAAGGTAAGATTGAGCTTTATCCTTATGTCATGGCATATTTCATTGTTGTCTTTGAAACCACTGAGGATAGGGATTTGATTTTCAATCAATATTGGGTTTGGGGTGAACATGGACTAATGTTCAAGCCATGGTATCTATCCTTTGATCCCTTAAAAGATTCCTTTAATACCTACCTGTTCTAGTATGCTTGTCAGGTCTTCCACTTCAACTCTGGAATAGATCTTGCTTGCTTTCCATAGGTGATACTTTAGGCTCATGTGTGAAAGTTGATGATAAGACCTCCATTCAGATTCATACCACTTATGCTCGAATCCTTGTAGATCTTGATACCTCCCAAGACCTACTAGTAGAAATAAATCTGCAAATTGGAGATAGAAGCTGGATCCAGAGATTGGACTACGATGGTCTTGCTTTTAGATGTCGGCACTACTTTCAAATTGGTCATATTTCAGAGGATTGTGAACATTCCAAACGAAAGGTCAAACTTGCATGGTGGAAGGATTCTCTACTTGAACATCTAACAATCAATCCTCATACATACCTAGTTGTGGAACCCCTCCAAGCTGACTTACTCGTCATGGGAGATATTTTGAACACTATAGAGAAGAAACCTCAAGATTCATCTCCTCAGGGTGTTGTTTCAATGATAGATTGTGATTTGATGCCACTTGTTGAGGGCCACAAACCTATCAAGTTACTTAAATTTTTTCTTCCAATCTCAGTGGAAGAAGGAAATGAGAAATGGAAGGTGGTAGATAGAAAAAGAAGGAATACACCAAATCTAAACCCTCCATTGTCTTGGACAAGACATGAGTCTTGTCCTGTTGTGTGCTATCAACGCTACATTTGGGCTATTAGCTTGTTGTGTTGCTGTTGAGTAACTATTGTTGTTGTGAAGTTGTTGTTTATTAGTTGTTTTTTAGTTGTAGGGTTGTTGGTTTTAGGTTGTGATCTTGGCAGAATGTTTTCTGTTGTTGGGCTTATTTGCTAAATCTTGATTTTGATCTCTTTTGGTATGTCAAATTTGTAAAATCTTGCCGTTGAGCCTTGTTGTACAAGGTTATAGTCCCTTTCAAAAAGCTATTTGCCAATAATATAAAAAAATCAATGACTTTGGATAGTTTATCAAAGTAATTCATCCGAATTTAATACATGACTTAAAGTAGACATAAGTGAGAATGAAAAATGTAAGAACTTGAAGGGGCGTAGAAGAGAAAGAGAGACACATAATATGACAACTATTGTGCAATAATATTTATTTACGAAAAATATTTGAGTATATAAATATCTTAAATTTGATAAATGGTCTTAATGGTATATTTCTAAAAGGGGAAACTCTAGAACTTAGATTCCATGGTTTTTGAATTCTAGAAAATAATTCAGATGTCCCTACCTCTAAATTTGACGACCATGTATACTCTTTAAACATTTTTTATGCGAAGGTAATTTTTCAAGAGTGCCCTTAAAAATAGACAAAAATATATTATTAATATACTAATTATAAACATAGATATGACAATAACAACCTAGTACGTCAACACCATGGGAACACGAAACAAGTAGTAGCAGACAGGGTATCCTGAACAACGCTTATAGATAACATATGCATAGAAACCCGAACTCCCACTTTGTAAGATATATCTTCCCAAATTCCATAATGTTCACAACCAGCCCTAAAATTGGACATGCTATATACCCTTTTATTTTTTAGACTTATAAGGTATGATAAACTCGCTCAACATTGTATATTTTACAAGTGTCTTATATAATTTAATTTCTCAACGTAGCATATTGTAAGGCGTGCATCACTAATAAATTATGGAATCTTTCAGTTAGTAGTTTCTTGATCTCATATTTCCATGGTACCAAGAAGATTGAAGTCCATTCTCGACATCTTATATACCCTTTTAATATTTAGACTATAAATTGTTATATATTCTACAAATGTCTTTTATAATTTTATCTTTTAAAGTAATATTTCAAATGGTATGACAATATCAATAATTTATGGAATCATCTCATTAGTAGTTGTTTGATCCTATATTTCCGATGTGCCAAGAAGGGATTTTTATTTTAAACGAATTCCTAACTTCTAATAAACAAATAAAAGATTATGTGAATGAAAAATTCAATGGTAATGTGAACTTACTTATGAGCAAGGTGATAAAAAAAAAAGAAAACATGCCCCTAAAAATTACTCATAACTATGGAGTGTACAATATCATTATTTTTGCTACGCCACAACCAAATTTAATGATAATTTTTCAAACATTAGTTTTATCTTTGATCATGCGGACCTCACGTAGATCAGGTCCCAAGTGAAAAATATCATCGTTTGCAGCTTTCTTGGTACTTTCCTAGAGATTGATTCTTGTCCGATCACAACAAAATAACTTGGAGGAAGGAGCAGAGGTTCGATGAATCTATTAGTCCGCTCACGGAATTAAAACCCCGGTGAAAAGGTATTTGAAACCGTTCTACCTATCTCTCACGCACGTTCGGGGGTCGTGTATTTAATTAAAAATAGTCAAATCTTACAATAACAAATGCTTTGGCGCAGTGGTGGGCCTCCAGCGTATCATTTTGGAGGTCGGGAGTTCGAATCCGCCTATCTCCCCGCGAACGTGCGTGAGAGATAGGCTCGCCATATAAAACATCGTAGGCCGAGAAAATATAGGTTGTTAGATGGAACGGAGCTATTATGTATGGAAGACTTCAAGTATAAGAGATAAGAGAGTGAAATGGACGTTGAGTGTTTCTGTGATGGCTTTTTCCGAGAAGATTTGTGGTGTTATCAAAGTAGGAGGAACCCGTGAAGGCAACAAGGTGAAGGAACCCGTGTTTTTGATACGACGTCTCTATTAAGGATGAAAAATATAGTAGCGTTGGATCTAAAATCAAACAAGCGTCCTCTGTCTCATAAAATGGACGACGACTTAACTTTGCATCTTGACCACCCAAAGCGTAATTACCACCCAAGTCGCATCTCGAATCAAAACTAGTTAAACTTTTCAAACTTGACTTCCAAGGAATTGATATGAAATGGAATAGTGATGTAAGCCAATCTTTCCTCCCACCCCAATCTTTCCTCTCACCCCACAAATTTCTTGGAGAAAGCCACATCAACAACACTCCAACGTACACTAGCCCATTGTTCATCCGGTTTGTCCACTTAGCACTCATGTCGAAATTTCTTGGAAAATATTTAAGGAATGCCTTGAACATGCTACAAACTAAGCCATACAATAGCGTTGAATCTGGTCCGTGATCTAAAATCAAACAATTGTCCCTCTGTCTCATAAAATGGACGACGACTTAACTTTGCATCTTGACCGCCCAATGTAATTACCACCACAAGTCGCATCTCGAATCAAAACTAGTTAAACTTTTCAAACTCGACTTCCAATGAATTGATATGAAATGGAATACGAGCACGACGATGAAAAAGCCAATCTTTCCTATCACCCCGAAATTTCGTGGAAAAGGCTAGGTCATGAAACACTTAAACGTACACTTAGTGCGGTTAGGTAGAATATATCAATCATATTGACTCACAACTATGGTTAAGTCAAGGTCTACCCTTTTTTTTATAGATATTTTCTAGGTACATGCATCTATTCTTTCACTAATACTACACCAAATATATCGCATCACACATGTTTCTAATTTGTCTATTTTTTTTAATGAATATATTTTGCTTGAGGCATATGGTAGACTTGTAGTAGTTTGATTTGAAGTCGGCTATCCTAGCGACAAGATCACATGCCCCCACACTAATGACCATAAAATGTCATATCGATGACATATATGCATAGCTGTGTGCGGGACCTGCATCTTCCTTTGTGGCATCCAGTTTGTCAGCCTAGTCACCTTTTTTTGTGAAACAATCACGATACTTCATTCACGAGGCTGATCCGAAGGCAGATACGAGCTGACAAATGTTGGGACTAGGAAAGGACGTTGAAAGTTGACAACATTAATTGCAAAGCTTACTTGCGCCAAAACCACAAACTCTGCAACTTTATTCGGTCTGTGGCAAAATTGGCAAGAAGGTGAACCGCACGGAATTGGGGAGAAGCATTATATCTTAAAAACATTTAGGTGCTATGCGAATTTCAGATTTTAAAGTTGTTCGAGATAGACATTTATTATTATTATTATGTTCTATAGATAGACACGTACTTATAGTATTGCAATATACACTACGTGTATACCACATAAGAGATAAAAATACACAAGCAATATACACACTGTGATATACTTATAGTATCAATAGCAAGCTACACACTGGGTGTGGTATTTTGGATTATGATATACAAATTGTGTGTGGTATTTTGGATTGTGATATGCACACTTGTGTGTATACCAGAAAAAGAGAGATAAAAATTTGTCTATGCAATTGTATTCACAGATAGACATTTTAAAACTACTACGGGGCTATTCGATTTTCTGATTTTAAAACTATTCACAAATAGACATTTTAAAAAATGTTTTGTAGAGCAATCTTCTGCGAAGTATATATAATTTTGTTATAAAATTTTCTTAGAAAACCATGGCTGCCATGAATGAAAAATAGAAAAAAATCTTTAAAAAATGGGCTAGGCAATAAGTAGACGAAGAACAACTGCGACTAAATTAGTAACGATGTTAGACTCTAGGAAACACCGACCCTTAAAATGCTACCACACTATACATGAAGGAGGCGAGATAAGAGAGAAGAATGTGGAGTGAAATACTCTACATACCTTGATTTTATTATGAAGAAGCACGTACATTATATAGGAGAAATAATCAACTATATTCCCCTAAACTGAAGGAGGAAGATTTGGAAGAAGGTGAGAGAATAATGGAATACACCAAGGAAGAGATAATAAAGGGATAAAACAGAACAAACACTCCTAAAATATGAACTATGCAATGTATGTTAACATTTCCCCCTTATTATATTATTCTTGCAAATTTGACGCCTGAAAAATTCAAATTTCACTTTTCCAAGAGATTTAGTGAGAATGTTGGCAACTTGTGCTTCTGTAGGACAGTACTGGAGCTGAATTTGATGGTTCAAGATGTGCTTTCAAATGAAATGGTAGTCAATTTCTATATGCTTTGTTTGTACATGAAAGACTGGATTCTACACGAGCTTCAACACACTCTGATTGTCGCAATAGAGAATAGGTGACTATTTTTCAGGAATTCCCAGGTCATCCAAAATGCGACGTAACCATATCACTTCACACACAGCTCTTCGTGCGACACGATATTCTACCTCTATGGATGAGATAGAAACAACATTATACTTTTTGCTTATCCACGAGATAGGTCTAAATCCGAGATGAAATATGTATCCTGTAGTTGACTTCCGTCATCAATAGATCCGGCATGGTCGCGCCGACGTATCGCTATAAGAAGAATTAATCATTCTTCCTATATTCCGACCATAATCGGTTGTTCCTCGGGCATATCTCAAAACATGCTTTGTTGCATTCCAGTGACATTTCTTCGGCCCTGCATGAACCTAGAAAGATAGCTGACAACATAGCAGAGATCTAGTCTCGGTATATGTCAAATAGATTAGTCCTCCAACAAATTGCTCGTAGAGAGTAGCATCTACTTGAGTGAGTCCTGGAATCTTAAAAGTTGCAAGCCTTTTTCCGTGGGAGTGGATATAGGTTTACAGTCAAACATTCTGTACTTTTCCAGGAGTGTCTTGGCGTACTTTGTCTGGGAGAGAAAAATGTGATGCTCCTTTTGCCATATCTCCAAGCCAAGACAATAATGTAGTAGCCCCAAATTTGCCATGTCAAAGGTTCTTTTGAGATCATTCTTTACAATATCAACTTGATCTTCTGAATTGTCAGTGATCACAAGATCATCTACATATACAACAAGAATGACAATTTCTTTACCTACCTTCTTTATATACAAATTTGAATATGAGGAGCTACGGGTGAACGCATGCTGCAAAAGGTGATCATTGATCTTGATATACCATGCCCTGGGAGCTTGTTTCAGTCCGTAAAGTGATTTGATGAGACGACATACCTTCTTAGGCTTCTCTTCATCAACAAATCCTTTAGGTTGGGTCATGTATACTTCTTCTTTCAGATCACCGTTTAGGAAAGCACTCTTGACGTCCATCTTTCAAGTCTCTTTCGAGATCACCTCTCTTAATCCTCAATATTTTCCAACAATTATAGACTATCTTAACAAGTTCAAGCATTTGTTGAGATAGTTGAAGGAGTGGAAGAGACAATAAAGACGAAGAGTGTGTTTACTTGATTCTATCAAAGTTGAGATGACCATTCCAAATTTTCGCTTCTACATTTTTATTTAGCATGGATGCCTTAGGTGACACATTCAAAATGCCCAACTTAGAAAAATTTTGTGAAAGATTGTTGGTTCGAAAATCATCGCCGATGGACAGATCTATGAACAGATGAGCCAACAGTGTGCAGGGCATAGCCCCTCTTTGAGTTAGCAAAGCAAAATTGGTTTATTGCTATTCTACCAGCCAGGAATCTTGTGCAAATCTCACAATATTCTGCCTTCAAGGGTTGGGATCTCATCCCAGTAGAGGTGTTTCCAACTGTAAAAGAAGGGAAAGAAACGAGGTGGGGAGATAGGAAAGATCTAAAAGGAGAAAAGAAATGAATTCCAAAGCAGAAAGGTCATAAGGTCTATGATTTGGGTTGGTAGTAAACTGAGCCGAACCTACTTGCATAGAAAAATAAAGCAATACTGATGAATAAATGACAAAAAAGTAGAAGTAGATTCAATAGAACAATCATGCAGAGCTAACATAAGAAAGGTCTGATGCAAAACACATGTATTCAGTGCAAAGTCTAAATATTGTATTAATATTTGTTTCTGTTACAAAAAGCTCAAAGTATTTTCTTCTTACTTCTATTTCTCATCTGAAAAGTATCCACCCGCGAATACAACAAGCATTCTAGTATTTATAGAAGAAGAGAAGAAAAGAAGGCAAAAACAAACCAACCACTTAATTACAAAATATCTTACAAAATATCCTAAAGTCATTTGTTGACTTTTGACAACTTTGGTGGATCACATCATCCCATGGTGCAACATGGATGATGTCATCATTTGTGTCAACATACTTTAGATATTTACAAAGAGAAGGTCGACAAGAATGAAAATATTCATCGTCCCGTGGTAGGTGAAAGGGGGTATCATGCTTTTTCTTTCTTTGCTCGGGAGACGTGATGTGGAACTAGGCATGATATTCCATGAACTTGATGATCATGGGCTGAAGTGTATCTGGGAAGGATCCTTTTGGTGATCACCGATAGCCTCACAAGTCTCTCGCTCATCTATGAGCTTGGAATATTCATTTTTCGCATCTATTATGAAGTCACGATGAAGGCCAACGGGTTGTTGATGAATTGAAGTCGAAAGTGACTTACGGTCCTAGCCCTTGCGAAATGATCTCCTTGAAGATCCGAATATTTTCATCAATCTTTCTTAAGGTGAAAAAGGAGTGAGCAAGCCGGAGACATTCTCGGGACAATTTTCTCCATTTGATGCATTGCGTCCAGGGCTTCTTCCTTGATTTTATCAATCTTTTCTAGGACGAACTCCAACTGATCGACCCGGTAATCCAGAGTAGAAAGGATTTTGTTGAGGGCTCTAGGGTGACCAAAGACGCCGAACTTGACCAGATCTTTGACTGAACAGTCGAGCATTTTCTGAAAGGTCTCATGCTGCATCCTGGCATGGTCCAGCTCTTCGGAAATGGGTCCCTGCTATCACCTGGAGTTATTTGTTCGCCCGATTGATATTCTGATACAAACTGGTGAACTTGGTGATTACTCCCTCACTTTCCTTGAGGATTTGGCTCCTCCAGGTGGAAACTGCCATACCCTGCTCGCCGATTTTAGCGTATTCATTTATCTTATCCTAGCTCAGAGGCTCAGGAGTTTCGGCAGCAGTTGTAGGAGGTGCACTGCCCATTTTCTGCAAGGCACGGAGAAGATGTTTATTTTACTCCTTTAACAACCTCTTTTCTTCCTTTGCTTCCTAGAGTTTCTTGCAAAGGGCGTCGACTGAGATAGGGCCTCTCCCGAAGGCTTTCTAAAGATGTCCCCATTCGACTTGGGTCACTTTGTATAATCTGTCGAAGATAGATCCTTTTATCCTTTAAAGGATTGGGATATGCTATCTCCATTACTCTCTCTCCTGACGCACTCTGAGAGAAGTGGGTTATAGGCTTTTGCTTATTGGCCCCCTTTGATGGGATGATGGAGAAGTCCATCGGTGTGATGGGAACTTTCCTCTTTTGTTGGCTCAAGTCTTTGAGAGATCCATCTTTGGGCTTATGGGAGAGGGGCCGGAAGTAGAAAAGGGAGCAGCTTTGCGAGAGTAGAGGAAAGTGTGTTGAGACACTTGGAGGTGGCATTGAGAGGAGGCCGAGAAAGTGCTCACGGGAGGAAGAGATATATTGTAGGGGAGGAAGATATGGAAATGGAAGGGAGCTGAGAGATGAGGGAAGAAATGGTGGGGGATAGCTCTGCGAGAGAAGAGAAGATGGATGACGAGGAAGGAGGAATAGTAGAAGATGGGGGATAGGATACAACCAAAGGAATGGTCGCTTGGGTCACACGAGGAGGGGAAGGAAGAGAGGGAGAAGGGATAGAAGAGACCTCGACAGTTGAAGTAGTGGCAACATCCTGAGTGGATGTGCCCATCGGAACATCTTCGGCCGCTTCTTTCTCTGGAGAAGCCAGAGTTACAACATGTTCTTGCGTGGCGAAGGGGACTCTCAGGAGCCTCTTCTTGGGCAGAGCTTGACTCGCCCTCCTTGTCTTTACCTCTGCTCTTTGGCAGATGTTTTGGTCTGGAAGGTGCGTTGCCCAATGGAGATGTGGTGAAATCAACTCCGAGGTAGATGAGACCATTCATCCTGCACCAGTGCTCTGTTCTCCGCAGAGTTTCTTTGACCCTTTCTTCTATTGTTTGAGGCACTTTAGTTCTGTCGATCACAGCAAACGGCCAGTCGTCCCCATCCATGTCAAGATATACCTGATCAACTTCTTGATCAGTAGTTTGATAACCTTTTGGGACGATGGCTATGCCGTACTGAATGATTTCGGCCAAAGCCAAGTGGGAGTGATCTTTCCTTCTGAGCTCGACCTCATGATACAAGTCGATATAAATATCCTCGATCTGTGGAATGTGGATTGGATCGAGTTTGGCCCTAGGAAGGTAATTCCTTGGGTCGAAAGTGGGCCTTGTTGGGAAGTTGTGCTTTAGATTGAGTTGTTCCAGCTCTGCAAACATCCCCGAGCTTTGTGGTGGGAAAGACAAGTGTACCTGCCCACTATGAGGGGGAAAGGAGTTCCACCCTTCTTTCTCTTCAAGCACTTTTCATGGTAGGTTATGAGTTGCTTGGATAACTCCAACAGGATCAGCTTGGGGCTGACATATCTTGGAAATTTGGTGGGTTCCCCCAAGAAGTTGGCTGCCCTTAGATAAGTGAAGGTGGGAAATTGCGTGAATACGGCCCCCCACTTCTCCGTTGCTGCAACAATGCTCTTGGTCGTTCGACTGTGAGTCATGTTTGGCCTCAAAAGGCAGATGATGCCGTAGAAGAAGGTGTCGTTAATCTTTGTAAACTGAGAAATATTGTTTTCCAGCTTCAGCTCTGGATAGTATTCATATATTTTCACTTGGGGCCAAACCCCGCATCGCATTAATGCTAGATAATCCCTTTCGAGGGCATGCAACATAAACTACGTAGGAGTTCATGTAGAACCTCCCCGTTGTGGTGAGTTGTTGGAGCTGCTCGGATATAGTGCTACTTATGATCTCCGCCCACTTGAAGCGTTGATCTGGCACGTTTTTGTTCATTGTCTCAGGTACCTAAGCATCCATTTATGAAAGTAGTGGGCGTCGAGAAAGCCCAAATACTCTGCTTAGGAACGTGATGGTATCACTTAGTTCCTCGGAGAAATCGTCTGCGATGAATGACTTGTGGCCATCTGGTTACCACCTTCTTGTTTTTCAGGTATACCTCATTCATCAATTGCATACATTGGTCTTCGTTGTCCTCCCAAGCCTTGTTGCAGTCTTCTTGGCTTACGGCCACAAAGTGCCGGTGGTGAGGGATGCCAAGCATAATTTCAAAGTGCCGGGCAGTGAGGTTGATCACGACCTCGCCCTTCTCATTCTGGACACACCTGGTGTCTTTGTTGTAGCAGCGGGCCACTACCATCATGAATTCGTTGTTTATCGCACTGACTGGGATCCCCCCAGCAAAATGCAAGCCACTGCCTACCAGTTTTTCCATCCAAAGACTTCCTGTGACCCTCCTCGTTACGGCCCAAAATCCTCCATATCAATGTGCCCGAGCTCAGAGTCTCTTATATCTAGGTTGCATTCTCGCACTGGGATTCGGGCATCGACCCTCGTATTTATACTTCATCTCTTCTTCTGTAAGCTTGGCTTTGCCCTTAGACTTGGTTGGTCTCTTGCTTGATGTAGACATATGTAGTTCTGAACTCAGTTGCTGATCTGCAAGAAGAAGAAGCGAAACCCAATGCAGAAGAGTCATGTTAGTTGTTTGATCTCCCATTAAAGCATTGACAGAAGGAAGAGTTAGCAATTTTAAGGCATCAGGGCGCAGGGCACATGAACACTGCAGACTACAGGGTTAAATAGTATGGTGCACAGAAAAATGGTGTTACAAGGGACAAATCAGCGCCAAAGGGCGCAAGGCGCATGGATACTGCAGATGACATTTTTGTTGTTGCAAGTGGAAGTGCGCCTGCGCCATTTACATGTATTTTATAACGGGTGCAGATATTTTTCATGTTGACGGGTACAGGATGTGCCAAAGGGTGCAGGTTTAGTGTGTGTAACATCATCTTTTCGTGCACAACAGGGGAACTTGGCGCGGCGCATGAAAGGTTTGCATATGGCAATGTGTTGTTATGTGAGGGGATGCGCATGCGTCGTTATGATTTTATACTTGGTGCAAGTAAGGTTGGTGTTGCATGGATGTAGGGTGCGCCAATGGCGCATGTTTTTGCAATGTTACACATGAGTTTGTGCGCCAAGAGGGCGCGAGATTAGTGGGTGTTACAAGCAAGGAAAGTACACTTTAAGGGCGCATTTATTTTTATGCAGCAAGCATGGCGGATCTGCCGTTGGCGTGGTGCTTGCTTCATGTTGCAAGGGTGGCGATTGCGCCAAATGGTAAAACGTAGTTTTGGAAACGTTTTAAGTCTTGGTTCCTTCTCTAGAGGGGTTTGCATGAATTTTAAGCCTCTTTTGCAGGGTTTCTTGGATAGTGGAGAGGACACAATGAAAAGAGCCAAGTGATTTTTGAGGTAGAGTCCTCCTTACCAGCAGATCTGGAAAGAGGAGGAAGAGAGAAGGATAGCAAGAACAGCAGGAGGGGTTTTGACAAATCTATGCCACCTACTACACAAACAAACAACAACCAGCAAAAATACAAGAGGAAAAAGACCACCTACCCGGAATATATAACGTGAGAGACGAAGCGGGGTCCACGAATGCGATACGAGGATGACAGGCGTGCTGACAAGTGCAGAGGGATAAAAACTATCACGTGTGATTTTAAAATTGTGAAAGTGACAGGGCGGATGTGCCTATATATAGGCAAGGGTGTAATAAATGCACAAACCACTTTTTGAAGAGGCGCATCAAAACACCTGTTGACACTTCAAACCTTGCGCCCTTTGGCGCACCAAAACGCGTGTTAACACGTTGTTATGTGCGCCTTTGGTGCAACAAAAATACTATCAACACGGAAATACGTGTGCCTTTGGTGCACCAAAACGCGGCGCAACAAAAATGTTGTTGACACGAAGGCGCATGCGCCTTGGCGCATGTAAGAAAGGCGCAACACGGGAGGTGCACCAAAATGTGTGTCGACACGTCAAAGGGTGCGCCAAAGGAAATGAAGGGGGTGCATAGTTACTCTATGTTACACAGACATAAGGTGTGCCCAACCAAAAAGGACCAAAAATGGCTAAGTTCGGAAAACTAGATTTCCTGAAAAGGGATTTGCGACGTTCCGAACGCAAGGAGTCCTTGAGGAGGGACCAGAACAAAATTTCATTGGGTTACCCACAAAATTTCCCTTGTCAATTTTACGGGATAACAGCTGGCTCTTTCTGGGGACTATCTCTGAGCGAACCTCAGGGGTAGAGAATCCCAGATCTTCATGTGCCTATCCATTGGGTAACAGAGTCAAAAAAACAAGGGCGACGAAAAGGGAAAAACACAAACAACAAAAGCAAACACATGACAAAAACAAACACACAACTGAAGCAAACTGTACAAAGAAGAGAGCAAGCTCTACTTCGAATATTTTCGAGATCTTTGCTACCCGCTATAGGGAAGTGGGAGCTCAGTTCCATCCAGATACAAGAGATAGAAGCTATTCTCTCCGTTGAGCTGCTTGATCTTGAAAGGTCCTCTCCATAGAGAATTAAATTTTCCGTGCATGCCCTTCGACTCTCTTCGTTTGTCCCACAAAAGGACGAGATCTCCCACCTGGTACTCTCTTTGCTTAGCTTTCTTATTGAACAATCTCTTGACCTGGTTCTGATGTTTGGTGATCCTGTCGACCACTCTTACTCTCTTTTCTTCTAGCTCTGCTAGGTACATGATCCTCTTTTCAAGGGAATTTTGAAAAGTCTCATCTTTAATTGCTCGTGCCAAACGCAGTCCAGGGATTTCCGCAGAAATGGGAAGCTCGGCGTCAGTGCCATATAACATTTGAAAAGGCGACATGCCGAGAGACCTCTTGGGAGTAATGCGGTCCACCCACAGAGCGTCGTATAATGACTTGTGCCACATTCGTTGATTCTCATCCACTAGTTTTCGTATGATGGTTACCAAGTTTTTATTACTGGATTCTGCTTGACCATTTCCCTGAGGGTAATAATTTGAGGCGTGAGCCAAATTTATTCCGTACTCATGAAGCAAAAACCAACAACTTCTCGTGAGGAGAAGTTGGAAGCATTATCAGCAACAATCTTGTTTGGAACGCCAAACCTGACAATGATATTTTCTTTGATGAAACTGAAAACAACCTCGGAAGTGGCATGTTTGACAGGTATGGCTTCCACCCATTTCGTGAAGTAATTTGTTGCTGTCAGGACATAACTATGTCCAGCACTTCGATTTGGGATTGAGTGCACCAATAAAATGGATTCCCCATGTCTGAATGGTTCGTCAATGATGACCAGCCTGAGGGGAAAAACAACCATTTTGGGCTTGCCGACGAATTGCTGGCAAGGCTCACACTTTGCTACCCAGGTGGCTGTATCTTAGAAAAGCGTTGGCCAATAGTACCTAGCCTGGATGATCTTGTGTGCCATCACGGAAGAGGAGAAATGGCCACCACAGGCCGAGTCATGAAAACTCTCAAGTAACTTTACCTGCTGTGGCTTGTCAACACATCGCAAGAAGATGCCATCTATTCCATGTTTGTATAGACCGTCATCCCAGATGATATATCTGGCTACTCTGAGCTTTATAGTGTGCTTCTCCTTTGTAGTTAGATGAGCTGGGCATTCACCATAGGTGAGAAAGAAAGAAATATCGGAATACCACTCGTCGATTGGTTGCGACAAATAGGACCATAGGTAGTGAATCGACTTTCTCCAGTTGGCTTTGTGCTCCATTGGCGCAATCATCTTTTCCCCGAAAACTTCTGAATCTTGGTTTTCAGCCATAAGTTGACATAGGCCCTTGCCTCTTACTAACTTGGTTGGTTTTATATCCAGATCATACTCTTGGACTTTTGCAATCCAATTTCCTCACAAACTCCCTAACTCCTGTTGAGTTAAGATGGACTTTACTGCCGTGTCAGGAACTAGAGCCACTGTATGAGAGTTTAGAATATAATACCTGAAGTTCTTAACTGCTTTGACAACGGCGAAGGCATGTTTTTCCAACTGGGTCATTTTTAACTCGTGAGGCTTGAGAGGAGAGCTCATAAATGCAATCGGGGATTCAACATCTTGAGAATTCCTTTGCATTAGGATGGCCGACATAGTGTGCTCAGATGCATAGCTATACATAATAAAATCCTTGGAGAAATCGGGATATACCAGGATTGGCGCGTGAGCGACGGAGGCTTTTATTTCTCGAATGACCTCTTTCCTTCTTCGCTCCATCGGAAAGTTGGTGACCCTTTCATCATGTCTAATATATGGCGAGTCTTTTCAGCAAAGTCGGGAACAAAGCACTGAGAAAATTCACTTTTCCGAAGAAGGAGTGAATGCCGGTCTTGCTTGTAGGTAAAGTAAGGCTCTGAATAGCCTTAACTCTTTCGGTATCTATCTTCGTCCCTTCTTTGCTAACAACATGTCCTAGCAACTTTCCCTCTGTGACTCCAAAAATAGACTTTTTCAGATTTAGGGAGATCCCATGCTCTCGGCATCTAATCAATACTTGCTCCAAATGATCACAATGATCATTTCGCTATTTGGAGAACACAGTTAAGTCATCCAAGTAGACTATGATGACCTTCCCCATCATACCTTTGAACGCAAAGTCCATTTCTCACTGAAAGGTGGCACCAGCGTTGGTCAAACCAAAAGGCATTCTGCTATAGGAAAATGTGCCCCAGGGGGTAGTGAATGTTGTTTTAAATTGGTCTTCAGGTGAGACTTCAATCTGATTGTAGCTTGAAAAACCATCAAGCATGGACAACATTTCGATCCGATTCTTGCTGCGAACCGATCCATTATGGGAAGTGGGTAGTTGTCCTTTAGGGATGCTTGATTCGGGTTATGAAAATATACGCAGATGCGTATTTCGCCATTCTTCTTCGTCTTGGCACAATGTTCGCGACCAAGTCTTGTGATGAATAGGAAAAATGATCCGTGCGTCAAGCATTTTTCGAATTTCATCCTGGATAGTACCTGAGATCTTAGGGTTATAATGCCTCTGCTTTTGGCGAAAGGGTTTGCGTCCTCTTTCAATGGGATGTCATCTTTGGATGTCCTTTGGCTTAAAATACTTTAGATCGGCATAGGACCATTCCAATACATCCATGTATTTCTTGACGAGTTTGACAAACTTCCGCTTCTCTTCAGATGTGCAACATTTTCCAATGTTTACAAACTGTGGATGTTCAACCGAACCTAAATTGACCGGTTCGGTTTCTGGGGAGGAGCTAGGATCATCTCACCTTTTCTCTTTTACAAAACAATCATGCACATTGAACAACCGCTCTAGGGAAACCAGGCCCTTGAATTTTATTTCCTTTGAGCTGACATATGCCATCGCTTCCTTTTGATTCTTCGTTTTGATCGGTAACTGATTCACGACATGTAGAAGTGGACCCTTCAAAATGAAGTTCGCTAAAATTTTCCACCTTTTCGAGAAAGGCAATGAGTTGATTGTCATCGTTGAATACTTGTCCAGTGCTGAGAATTGTCCGGCACGCTTGGGCGAAAAACCACCTCAATGGTATATTTGTCTATTTTCAAACCTGGGTGAGGGAGCATGAGGGATGCTGAAACGGCCAATGAATCGGCCATGTCATTCTGAGCTCTTGGGATGGCTTTTATTGAAAAAGCGTCAAACTCCTCGATGTTGTCCCACACCGCGTTGCGGTAATGTCTGAGCCTTTCATTCTTCACTTGGTATATCCTTTTAACTTGATTTACGACCAGCTCTGCATCACCTTGTACTTTCAGATTCTTTATTCCTCTTTCCTTTGCGGCTTGCATGCCAAGTAGCAAAGATTCATACTCAGCAGTATTATTTGTGTTGAAAAATTGTAACTTGAAAGAGAGAGGAATAATCTCCTCTTCGGGAGATATTAGTACGGGCGCCAACACCGCACCCACTAGTTCGCATTGACAATGCCATGCCATCGAAGCAAAGTCCAAATCTTGTTAAGATCCTCTACTTGGATGAGGACATCCATTTTGTCAGACTCGGTAGACAAGAAATAGTTTCCCATCCCTGATGATTCGAAGAGAATTTGGGCTTTGGGGTCATCGGAGTTAGTAACCAGGTACTTCTTTTGCGATTCAGGCTCCAATGTTTGCATTACACCTTTGACGGGGATTCTAGCCTTAGACCAGTCCATATGAATCTCCCCACCAACTTCACTGCAAAACTCCTTCCTAGCAGAATTCCATAGGCTGCTGGAATATCGGCAACAAGGACGGTCATTTTTACCCTTTTTTTGGGAAACGCTGCAAACGCAAATTACGCGTCTTTGATTTGACCGATCAACGGAACTTGCTTGGTTTCCAAGGAATAACATTGGCCAAAAGGCTTGGTAAGGGTGAGGCCTAGAGCATGGGTGACTTTTTCCGGCATGACATTATCAGAAGCTCCAGAATCAATTATGCAGTTGCTTAGTTTGTGGCCATTGATTAGGAGGGAGAGGTAGAAAGGTTCTATCTTGCCTGATGCGGAAGTTGAGGCAACATTTATGCAAGATGAAGGAGGGGTGGAAAGGATTCCTTTTGGGGAAACCTGGTTGGTTACGACAACCTAACTTTGGATGTATTCGGTCAACCTTACAAGTTGTTCGGGGTTTGACTGAAGATACTCGGCTTCAGACATTTGGATCTTGGTCTTTTTAGCATGGTCAATTATGTCAAATGCGGCCAAGGGTTGCGTTGATGAAGGAATGAGTCCCTCATTTCACGATGGTAGGGTAGGATTATTGGTCTTCATGGAAACATAAGAAGGCTGATTTGGAGGAGAGATGGGAGGAAAAGATTTCTTTGTAAAAGACTTAATAGGAGGTTGAGCAGGAAGAGGATTACCTCTATTAGCAATAGTTGGAGGCGTGGATGACGCGAGCCTTTTCTTTCTGCGTCCTGACAGCAACTTCTGCTTCTTTTCCTTGGGAGCGGGTGAAAACAGCATATGACTGTCCGCTTGCATATCCTTGGGTACCCTCTTCTTCATCAGACTCTTCATCTTCAAATTCCATATACCCGATAGTAGAGTTGCCAGTCGGTTCACCGACATCTTGATCATCTTCACCTTGTGATGAAGGTTATTCATAATTTTTCTCCTCTTCTTCGATTTCGGCTAAAGCGTTAATCGGAGGAGCCTCAAGCGCCAACCGTGGAGCAGTTGCAGGAAAACGCGACCTTTGCGGGACGCTGTTGGAAGTGAAATTTCTTCGTGGAATATCCCGGTATGGAGTGTTAGGAGAAGCTTGAGCTAACGCTTCTTTAATGTGAGCAAGTCGTTTGCCATCTTTTGAAATGCCGGATCAGATGAAGTAGTGGGAGAAGGGCTCGAAGCTTTAAGCTTGGATGATTCTCTTTTTAATTCGCCAGATATTAGCAAGTTATCTTTGATCCGGATGGCAGCAGCCTGGGTGAGAATCAAAGTAGCTACTTGTTCTTGTAGGAGTAAGAAACTTACTTTCGAGCTCATAGCGTTTACTGAAGAAACATTTCGATTTTCCAGTGTGGGAAGCATGGTAGGCGGAACACGGTTGATCAGTGAATTGAAGCGGGTGATGAAGTCACGCATAGTTTCATTGACCTCCTTCTTTAGGTGAGTGATTTTGACAGCAATGTGAACACGTCTTCAAAAGGCTTATACCTGTCTTCAAATGTAGCCCGTAAGGTGGCCCAACTAGTAATAGATCCGGCCGGCAAATGCTGAAACCATTCGTGCTGCTTTGGTCCTTGCAAGGTCTCCAGAAAAAGGTGAACCGACACATCTTCATGGGTCACATAAAGGATGTTGCATGACATGATGAATGTAAATATATGTGAATCTGTGCTTTGGTTTCCGCTCCCATCAAATTTGGGAAAATTCTTTTGGTTTCCATGTGGGAGCGCGTGAATAGGATGTGGCAAAGCCAAGGGGCCCATAGCATTTCCCCATGGTACTACCATTTGGACGGCGGAAAAAGAACGTGGGCTGGAAGCACAGTTCCACTGAGCAGCAAAGCACTGCAAAGTGATGTAGATGTTCCTGGTGAGAGATACTTCCTTCGTGGAGGTGAGGCACTCCTGGATGACCGGTTAGCTGAGCTCAGTGACGAGAAGCATGCCGGTGTTACACTGAAGTTGTGCCTTTGAAGCAGGTCGAAGGTAAGATCAACTTCTCCACGAGCTCTCCTGCTACAAGTAAATGGTTCACCCGCCAGTGTACCTTCCAGATCTGTAATTTTTGGAGTAGATTTAAGAACTCTTTTTGATTGTACCTGCTGATTTTCTGATTTTTCTGACAAAAATCAGCAGCATGTACTTTTTTGAATATTTAAATTTTATCCTCCTCTTGAAAACCGATTGCGGTTTATTGTTTGATTAACAAGGATAAAATGATGGTAAAACTTAGTAAGCTGATTTTCAGATCTAGAGTTGACTTTTGGCAAGGGTTTTGAAATTTTGCAAAATGATCAAAAACTCAGATCTACGAAAAATATGGACCTTTGTGAAAACTCATCGAACTAAAGATCTCTATCTAGACCAGATCTATGGATCTCAGAAGAAAATTTTCAATTTGGAGTATTTTTGAAAAAAATTGGATTTTAAGCAAAAAGTTCAGATTTGCAAACAGGTAGTGATTTTTCTAATTTTTACTGATTTTCTATCATACCACTATGATAGATCTGATAGATCTGTTCGATCCCCAGTAGAGTCGCCAAAAACTATTGGTTCAAAATTTTTTCGGGTGGATAGATCTATGGACAGACGAGCCAACAGTGTGCAGGGCATAGCCCCTCTTTGAGTCAGCAAAGTGAAACTGGTTTATTGCTATTCTACCAGCAGGAATCTTGTGCAAATCTCACAATATTCTACCTTCAGGGGGTGGGATCTCATCCCAGTAGAGTGTTTCCAATTGTAAAAGAAGGGAAAGAAACGAGGTGGGGAGATAGGAAAGATCTAAAGGGAGAAAAGAAATGAATTCCAAAGTAGAAAGGTCAGAAGGTCTATGATTTGGGTTGGTAGTAAACAGAGCCGAACCTACTTGCATAGACGAATAAAGCAATACTGATGAATAAATGACAACAAAGTAGAAGTAGATTCAACAGAACAATCATACAGATCTGACATAAGAAAGGTCGATGTAAAACACATGTATTAGCACAAAGTCTAAATATTGTATTAATATTTGTTTTTACATTACAAAAAGCTCAAAGTCTTTTCTTCTTACTTCTATTTCTCATCTGAAAAGTATCCACCACTTGAATACAACAAGTATTCTAGTATTTATAGAAGAAGAGAAGAAAAGAAGGCAAAAACAAACCAACCACTTAATTACAAAATATCTTACAAAATATCCTAAAGTCATTTGTTGACTTTTGACAACTTTGGTGGATGACATCATCCCATGGTGCAACATGGATGATGTCATCATTTGTGTCAACATACTTTAGATATTTACAAAGAGAAGGTCGAGAAGAATGAAACTATTCATCATCGTCCCGGCTGAAAGGGGGTATCATGCTTTTGCTGCTGCTCAGGAGACGTGATGTGGAACTGGGCATGATATTCCATGAACTTGCTGATCATGGGCTGAAGTTGATCCTGGGAAGGATCCTTGTGATGATCACTGATAGCCTCGCAAGTCTCTCGCTCATCTGTGAGCTTTTTTCGGGAGCTTGGAATATTCATTTTCTGCATCTATCAGGTACCCTATGAAGTCACGACAGGCCAGTAGGTTGTTGATGGATTCGGCGTCGAAAGTGACTTCTAGTCCCAGCCCTTGCGAAATGATCTCCTTGAAGATCCGAATAGTTTCATCAACCTTTCTTAAGGCGAAAAAAGGAGTGAGCAAGCCCGGAGACATTCTCAGGACAATTTTCTCCATTTGATGCATTACGTCCAGGGCTTCTTCCTTGATTTTATCAATCTTTTCTAGGACGAACTCCAACTAATCGACCAAGTAATCCAGAGTAGAAAGGATTTTGTTGAGGGCTCTGGGGTGACCAAAGACGTCGAACTTGACCAGATCTTTGAGTGAACAGTCGAGCATTTTCTGAAAGGTCGCATGCTACATCCTGGCATGGTCCAGCTCTTCGGAGATATGTCCTGCTATCGCCTGGAGCTCTTTGTTCACCCGACTGATATTCTGATACAAACTGGTGAACTTGGCGACTACTCCCTCACTTTCCTTGAGGATTTGGCTCCTCCAGGCAGAAACTGCCATACCCTGCTCACCAATTTTAGCGTATTCATTTATCTTATCCTGGCTGAGAGGTTCAGGAGTTTCGACAGCAATTGTAGGAGGTACACTGCCCATTTTCTGCAAGGCGCGGAGAAGATGTTTATTTTGCTCCTTTAACAACCTCTTTTCTTCCTTTGCTTCCTAGAGTTTCTTGCAAAGGGCATCAACTATAGATAGGGCCTCTCCTGAAGGCTTTCTAAAGATGTCCCCATTGTGACTTGGGTCACTGTATAATCTGTCGAAGACAGATCCTTTTTATCCTTTAAAGGATTGGGATATGCTATCTCCATTACTCTCTCTCCTGACGCACTCTGAGAGAAGCGGGTTACAAGCTTTTGCTTCTTGGCCCCCTTTGATGGGATGACGGAGAAGTCCATCGGTGTGATGGGAACTTTCCTCTTTTGTTGGCTCAAGTGCTGAGAGATCCATGCTGGACTTATGGGAGAGGGGCCGGAAGTAGAAAAGGGAGCAGCTGCAGCAGTAGAGGGAAAGTGCGTTGAGACACTTGGAGGTGGCATTGAGAGGGAGGCCGAGAAAGTGCTCACGGGAGGAAGAGATACTGCAGGGGAGGAAGATATGGAAATGGAAGGGAGCTGAGAGATGAGGGAAGAAATGGTGGGGGACAGCTCCGCGAGAGAAGAGAAGATGGATGACGAGGAAGGGGGAACAGTAGAAGATGGGGGAGAGGATACGACCAAAGGAATGGTCGCTTGGGTCACACGAGGAGGGGAAGGAAGAGAGGGAGAAGGGATAGAAGGGACCTCAAGGTTGCGTAGTGGCAACATCACGAGTGGATGTGCCCATCGGAACATCTTCGGCTGCTTCTTTCTCTGGAGAAGCCAGAGTTACAACTTGTTCTTGCGTGGCGAAGAGGGACTCTCGGGAGCCTCTTCTCGGGTAGAGCTTGACTCACCCTCCTTGTCTTTACCTCTTCTCTTTGGAAGATGTTTTGAGTGCGGAAGGTGCGTTGCCCAATGGAGATGTGGTGAAATCAACTCGAGGTAGATGAGACCATTCATCTGCACTGCGCAGTGCTCTATTCTCCGCATGAGTTTCTTTGACCCTTTCTTTATTGTTTGAGGCGCTTTAGTTACATTGATCAAAGAAAGCGGCCATTCGTCCCCATCCGTGTCAAGATATACCTGATCAACTTCTTGATCAGCAGTTTGATAACCTTTTGGGACGATGGCTATGCCGTCATCGAATGATTTTCGCCAAAGCCAAGCGGGAGTGATCTTTCCTTCGAGCTCGACCTCATGATACAAGTCGATATAAATATCCTTCGATCGTGGAATGTGGATTGGATCGAGTTTGGCCACAGGAAGGAAATTCCTTGGGGTGAAAGTGGGCCTTGCTTTGGGAAGTTGTGCTTTAGATTGAGCTGTTCGGCTCTGCAAACATCTCCCGGGCTTTGTGGTGGGAAAGACAAGTGTACCTGCCCACTGTGAGGGGGAAAGGAGTTCCACCCTTCTTTCTCTTCAAGCACTTTTCATGGTAGGTTATGAGCTTCTTGGATAACTCCAACAGGATCAGCTTGGGGCCGCATATCTTGGAAATTTGGTGGGTTCCCCAAGAAGTTAAGCTGCCCTTAGATAAGTGAAGGTGGGAAATTGCGTGAATACGGCCCCCCACTTCTCCGTTGCTGCAACAATGCTCTTGGTCGTTCGATCGTGAGTCATGTTTGGCCTCAAAAGGCTAGATGATGCCGTAGAAGAAGGTGTCGTTAATCTTTGTAAACCGAGAATATTGTTTTCCAAGCTTGACTCTGGATAGTATTCATATATTTTCACTTGGGGCCAAACCCCGCATCACATTAATGCTGGATAATCCCTTTCGAGGCTGCAACATAAACTACGTAGGAGTTCATGTAGAACCTCCCCATTGTGGTGAGTTGTTGGAGCTGCTCGGATATAGTGCTGCTTATGATCTCCGCCCACTCGAAGCGTTGATCTGACACATTTTTGTTCATTGTCTCCAGGTACCTAAGCATCCATTTATGAAAGTAGTGGGCGTCAGAAAGCCCAAATACTCTGCTTAGGAACGTGATGGTATCACTTAGTTCCTCGAGAGAAATCGCTGCGATGAATGACTTGTGGCCATCTGGTTACCACCTTCTTGTTTTTCAGGTATACCTCATTCATCAATTGCATACACTGGTCTTCGTTGTCCCAAGCCTTGTTGCAGTCTTCTTGGCTTACGGCCACAAAGTGCCGGTGGTGAGGGATGCCAAGCATAATTTCAAAGTGTCGGGAAGTGAGGTTGATCACGACCTCGCCCTTCTCATTCTGGACACACCTGGTGTCTTTGTTTTAGCAGTGGGCCACTACCATCATGAATTCGTTGTTTATCACTCCCTTTGGGATCCCCCCAGCAAAATGCAGGCCACTGCTACCATTTTGTCCATCCGGGGACTTCCGGTGACCCTCCAGTTCGGCCTAGAAATCCTCCATATCAATGTGCCCGAGCTCAAAGTCTCTTATATCTAGGTTGCATTCTGTCGAGGATTCGGGCATCTTGACACTCGGTATTTATACTTCATCTCTTCTTCTGTAAGCTTGGCTTTGCCCTTAGACTTGGTTGGTCTCTTGCTTGATGTAGACATATGTAGTTCTGAACTCAATTGCTGATCTGCAAGAAGAAGAAGTGAAACCCAACGCAGAAGAGTCATGTTAGCTGTTTGATCTCCCATTAAAGCATTGACAAAAGGAAGAGTTGGCAGCATTTTTAAGGCATCAGGGCGCAGGGTGCATGAACACTGCAGACTACAGGGTTAAATAGTATGGCGCACAGAAAAACGAGTGTTACAAGGGACAAATCAGCGCCAAAGGGCGCAAGGCGCATGGATACTTACGAGATGACATTTTTGTTGTTGCAAGTGGAAGTACACCTGTGCCATTTACATGTGTTTTATAATGGGTGCAGATATTTTTCATGTTACACGAGTACAGGATGCACCAAAGGGCGCAGGTTTAGTGTGTGTAACATCATCTTTTCGTGCGCAACAGGGGAACTTGGCGCGGTGCATGAAAGGTTTACATGGCAATGTGTTACTGTAACAAGGATGCGCATGCGCCGTTAATAATTTTATACTTGGCGCAAGTAAGGTTGGTGTTGCATGGATGTAGGGTGCGCCAATGGCGCAAGTTTTTGCAATGTTACACATGAGTTTGGTGCGCCAAGAGGGCGCAGGATTAGTGGGTGTTGCAAGCAAGGAAAGTTCGCTTTGAGGGCGCATCTATTTTTATGCAGCAAGCATGGCGGATGCGCCGTTGGCGCGACTGTGCTTCATGTTGCAAGGGTGGCGATTGCGCCAAAGGGTAAAAACGTAGTTTTGGAAACGTTTTGAAGTCTTGGTTCCTTCTCTGGAGGGGTTTGCATGAGTTTTAAGCCTCTTCTACAGGGTTTCTTGGATAGTGGAGAGGACACAATGAAAAGAGCCAAGTGATTTTTTGAGGTAGAGTCCTCCTTACCAGCAGATCTGGAAAGAGGAGGAAGAGAGAAGGACAACAAGAACAACAGGAGGGGTTCGACAAATCTATGCCACCTACTACACAAACAAACAACAACCAACAAAAATACAGGAGGAAAAATACCACCTACCCGGAATATATAACGTGAGAGACGAAGCGGGGTCCACGAATGCGATACGAGGATGACAGGCATGCTGACAGGTGCAGAGGGATAAAAACTATCACGTGTGATTTTAAAATTGTGAAAGTGACAGGGCGGATGTGCCTATATATAGGCAAGGGTGCAATAAATGCACCAACCACTTTTTGAAGAGGCACATCAAAACACCTGTCGACACTTCAAAGCTTGCGCCCTTTGGCGCACCAAAACATGTGTTAACATGTTGTTATGTGCGCCTTTGGCGCAGTAAAAATACTGTCAACACAGAAATATGTGCACCTTTGGCACACCAAGACGCGGCGCAACAAAAATGTTCTTGACACGAAGGCGCATACGCTTGGCGTGTGCAAGAAAGGCGCAACTGGGAGGCACACCAAAATGTGTGTCAACACTTCGAAGGGTGCGCCAAAGGAAATGAAGGGGGTGCAAAGATACTCTATGTTGCATAGACATAAGGTGCGCCCAACCAAAAAGGACCAAAAATGGCTAAGTTCGGAAAACTAGATTTCCGGAAAGAGATTTTGCACCGCTTCTAAACGCAAGGAGTCCCCGACGAGGACCGAGAATAAAATTTCATTGGGTTACCCGCAAAATTGCCCTTATCAATTTTACGGGATAACAAGGACTTACTAGGAAGAATCCAAATTGTCAAACCTTGAGTCTTCCACCTCTTAAAAGGCATCGATTGCATCTAATCCTAAGGGTAAGGGAAAACCAAAAATAAAACTAAATCCACCCCTTCTCCATCTCAAAGTGGTCCTAAACCTAAATAAAACAACTCTAAACCCAAGGAGTCTTCTAAATCTAATAATAAGTCTAGCCTTTCATGATTTTTTTGTGGAGGTAGTGGTCATAAAGAACATAAGTGTTTGACGTGAATGTAATCCTTAGAGGATGCGGTCAAGAAACACAAAATTTCTATCTCCACTCCACCTCCTTCTAATCAAGCATGGCAAAGTACTTAATGTTGTTGGGAGATCTCAATAACCACTTACAGACTATTGGGTTATAGATTTTGGTGCTTCTCATTACGTGACTTCTTCCAATGATTCTTTTGTTTCTCTACGTTTGAGTTCTACTTCCAAAATTGAGGTTGGTGATTCTTCCTTTTTGTAGTTGAGGGAAAAGGTGATATACAGCTTGATGGTGGTAGTATCCAAGAAGCGTTGTATGTTCCTAACATCACCAAAAATTTTCTTTTTGTATATCAAATTTGTCATTCTTGGTCAAGGAAAAATAATGACTTTTACACCACATGGGGCAGAAGTACAAACTTTGTTGGAGCCTCATTCACTTGTTGCTCAAGGTATTGTTGATCATAGTTCTAGACTATATCACTTTGAGGGTTTTGATGACACTTCCTCTATAGGGACATGATTGGTTTCTCATGTAGATTCAGAGAGTAAGCTTTGGCATGAAAGATTTGGACATCTCAATTACAAATATTTGAAGGAGTTGAGCACTCATGGTATGGTTGATGGTCTTCCTAGAGTTTCTTGTCTTGAGGGAGTTTTTCATGGTTGTGCATTAGGGAAACAACACCAAGATCTATTTCCTAAGAATTTGTCAAAGAGAGATTCTTCACCACTTGAGCTTGTGTATAGTGACTTGATGGTTTTTCCTACCCCCTCTTTTAATGGAGCTAAGTATGCACTTACCTTTATTAATAATTTCTCAAGGCGTACTTGGGTTTATTTTCTCAAGTACAAAAGTGATGTTTTTCACACTTCAAAGTCTGCAAGGCTTGGTCGAGAAACAATCTTCTAGTTGCATAAAGAACCTTCACAATGATAATGGGGGGAGTACTTTAGTAATGAGTTTTTTGAATTTTTGGCAACTTAAGGCATTATTCACCAACATTTTGGTCCTCAAACTCCACAATAGAATCACTTACAGAATGAAAGAATAGAACTTTAAAGGAAATGGATAATTGTATGATGTATTCTAGAGATTTACCTCCTATCTACTAGGTAGAAGTAGTTAATTGTGCTAACTACATTCATAATCACACACCACACAAAACACTTGAGCATTTGACTCCAGAGGAAGCTTGGTCCAACACTAAGCCAGATGTCTCATTTTTTTGAGTCTTTGGAAGCCATGTTTAAGCCATTGTGTGAAAGAAGAAAAGGAAAGCCTTGGAAAGAAGAGAAAAACCTTAATCTTGGTAGGATATTGTGAGGACATGAGAGCTTATCAAATTTTAGATCCTGATACTCATGAGGTTCTTTTTGAACACATGTTCAATTTGGTGAGCGCTTCGCACCTCATGATTCTTCATCTTCTTCCATGCCTACTTCTTCTTCTTTATCTCATCTTGAGGATCCTTTATTTGAGGAGGTTATAGATGTCATTGAGGATCATATTCCCACTAATGTTGTCACTATGCCTAAGTTGATCTTATTGTATTATAAGAAAGAATGATTGTGTAGATAATGTAAACATCTATTTCTTGAAAAATTATATAAAGAACTTAAATTAAACCTATAAAGATTAAAATTTCAGAACATCAAACCCATAAGGCAACAAATCTAGTGAAAATTACTATGCAATGGAGTAAGAATAATCAAGGAAAATACAACATTACCTACTAAGCCTTTTTAGATCATTGAGGTTTATGAATGGATAAAAAGAAGGAATAATATGTATTAAATCAAGAATACAAGCGTTTTGAAGTAATATAGGGAAGGGGTATGAAAATATCAATAATTTACGGAATCAGCTGATTAGTAGTACTTTGAGCCTATATAAATTACATTACTTATTAACTATGCATTCAACAAAGAAGACATGTTCCTATAAATTACTTATAACTATGCAGTGAACAATGTCATTGTTTGCTACCTACAACCTACTAGGGGGTCCCCAAGTGAACAATATCATTATTTGCAAGCTCCTTGGTAGTCAACAATATCATTGTTTGCAGCTTTCTTGGTAGTTTCCTTGAGACTAGTTATTCTTGTCCGATCAAGGATGGAATGGAGCTATTATGTATGGAAGACTTCAAGTATAAGAGATAAGAGAGTGAAATGGACGTTGAGTGTTTCCTGTGCTGGCTTTTTCCACAAGATTTGTGGTGTTATCAAAGTAGGAGGAACCCGTGAAGGCAACAAGGTGGAGGACCCTGTGTTTTTGATACGACGTCTCTATTAAGGATGAAAAATATAGCAGCGTTGGATCTAAAATCAAACAACTGTCCTCTGTCTCATAAAATGGACGACGACTTAACTTTGCATCTTGACCATCCAGTGTAATTACCACCACAAGCTGCATCTCGAATCAAAACTAGATAAACTTTTCAAACTCGACTTCCAAGGAATTGATATGAAATGGAATAGTGATGTAAGCCAATCTTTCCTCCCACCCCAATCTTTCCTCTCACCCCACAAATTTCTTGGAGAAAGCCACATCAACAACACTCTAACGTACACCGGCCCGCTGTTCATCCGGTTTGTCCACTTAGCACTCATGTCAGAAATTTCTTGGAAAATATTTAAGGAATGCCTTGAACATGCTACAAACTAAGCCATACAGTAGCGTTGAATCTGGTCCGTGATCTAAAATCAAACTGTCCTCTGTCTCATAAAATGGACGACGACTTAACTTTGCATCTTGACTGCCCAGCGTAATTACCACCACAAGCTGCATCTCGAATCAAAACTAGTTAAAATTTTCAAACTCGACTTCCAATGAATTGATATGAAATGGAATACGAGTACTGACGATGAAAAAGCCAATCTTTCCTATCACCCCAGAAATTTCGTGGAAAAGGCCAGGTCATGAAACACTTAAACGTACACTTAGTGCGGTTAGGTAGAATATATCAATCATATTGACTCACAACTATGGTTAAGTCAAGGTCTACCTTTTTTTTTAGATATTTTCTAGGTACATGCATCTATTCTTTCACTAATACTACACCAAATATATCGCATCACACATGTTTCTAATTTGTCTAATTTTTTTAATGAATATATTTTGCTTGAGGCATATGGTAGACTTGTAGTAGTTTGATTTGAAGTCAGCTATCCTAGTGACAAGATCACATGCCCCCACACTAATGGTCCCATAAAATGTCATATCGATGACATATATGCATCTCCTTTGTGCGGGACTCTGCATCTTCCTTTGTGGCGTCGGTTTGTCACCTAGTCACCTTTTTTTTGTGAAACAATCACGATACTTCATTCACGAAGGCTGATCCGAAGGCGGATACGAGCTAACAAATGTTGGGACTAGGAAAGAACGTTGAATGTTGACAACATTTAATGCAAAGCTTACTGCGCCAAAACCACAAACTCTACAACTTTATTCATAGTAGTCATGGCGCGAATTGGCAAGAAGGTGAAGCTACGCGAATTGGGGAGAAGCATTATATCTTAAAAAACATTTAGGTGCTATGCGACTTTGATTTTAAAGTTGTTCAAGATAGACATTTATTATTATTATTTTTATTATTATTATGTTCTATAGATAGACACGTACTTATAGTATTGCAATATACACTACATGTATACCACCTAAGAGATAAAAATACACAAGCAATATACACTTTCTTGTGATATACATAGGGTTTCCCGTTCGATTGGCTCGGTGGGCCCGGGTGGCGGAAGCGGAAGTTCTGGTCTGGATAATGGGGCCATCACCCCGCGCCATCACCCGAAGTAATCGGAAGAAAGTGAAAGTGATCTATCTGTACCGGGAGATATATCTCTTCCCCTACCGGTGGAGGCGGAGGCCCAGTATTCAATAGAGCCGAAAAGACCCGAATATCCAATATAGGGTAGATAGGGGGCCACGATCCATGGAGTGTGTATACATATAGTATCAAATAGCAAGCTACACACTGGGTGTGGTATTTTGGATTATGATATAAAAATTGTGTGTGGTATTTTGGATTGTGATATGCACAATGTGTGTATACCAGAAAAGAGAGATAAAAATTTGTCTATGCAATTGTATTCACCGATAGACATTTTCTTCGGGGCTATTCGATTTTCTTCGATTTTAAAACTATTCACAAATAGACATTTTAAAAAATGTTTTGTAGAGCAATCTTTTGTGAAGTATATATAATTTTTTTATAAAATTTTCTTAGAAAACCATGGTTGCCATGAATGAAAAATAGAAAAAGAAAATCTTTAAAAATGGGCTAGTAATAAGTAGACGAAGCAAGCGACTAAATTAGCTCGATGTTAGACTCCCAGAAACACCGACCTTAAAAGGCTACCACTATATTCCCTAAACTGAAGGAGGAAGATTTGGAAGAAGGTGAGAGAATAATGGAATACACCAAGGAAGAGATAATAAAGGGATAAAATAGAACAAACACTCCTAAAATATGAACTATGCAACGTATGCTAACATTCCCCCCCTTATTACATTATTCTTGCAAATGTGACCCCTGAAAAGTTCAAATTTCACTTTTCCAAGAGATTTAGTGAGAATGTCAGCAACTTGTGCTTCTGTAGGACAATACTGGAGCTGAATTTGATGGTTCAAGACGTGCTCTCGAATGAAATGGCAAGTCAATTTCAATATGCTTTGTTTCATTCATGAAAGACTGGATTCTGCATGAGCTTCAACACACTCTGATTATCGCAATAGAGAATAGGTGACTATTTTTCAGAATTCCTAGGTCATCCAAAATGTGACGTAACCATATCACTTCACACACATCTCCTCGTGTGGCGTGATATTCTCCTATGGATGAGATAGAAACAACATTCTACTTCTTGCTTATCCACGAGATAGGTCCAGATCCGAGATGAAATATGTATCCTGTAGTTGACTTCCTGTCATCAATAGATCCGGCGTGGTCCGAGTCGACGTATCCCTGTAAGAAGAATTGATCATTCTTCTTATATTCCAGACCATAATCAGTTGTTCCTCAGACATATCTCAAAACATGCTTTGTTGCATTCCAGTGACATTTCTTCGGCTCCTGCATGAACCTGGAAAGATAGCTGACAACATAGCATAGATCTAGTCTGGTATATGTCAAATAGATGAGCCCTCCAACAAATTTACCTGTAGAGAGTAGCATCTACTTGAGGTGAGTCCTGGAATCTTGAAAGTTGCAAGCCTTTTTCCATGGGAGTGGATATAGGTTTACAGTAAGACATTCTATACTTTTTCAGAGTGTCTTGGCATACTTTTTCTGGGAGACAAAAATGTGATGCTCCTTTTGCCATATCTCCAAGCCAAGACAATAATGTAGTAGCCCCAAATCTGTCATGTCGAAGGTTCTTTTGAGATCATTCTTTACAATATCAACTTGATCTTCTGAACTTCCAAGTGATCACAAGATCATCTACATATACAACAAGAATGACAATTTCTTTTCCTACCTTCTTTATATACAAATTGAATGAGGGGCTACGAGTGAACCCATGCTGCAAAAGGTGATCATTGATCTTGATATACCATGCCCTGGGAGCTTGTTTCAGTCATAAAGTGATTTGATGAGACGACATACCTTCTTAGGCTGCTCTTCATCAAAAATCCTTTAGGTTGGGTCATGTATACTTCTTCTTTCGAGATCACCATTTAGGAAAGCACTCTTGACGTCCATCTACTGAAGTCTCCATCCTTTTTGTGTGCTGCAAGTGTGCAAACTACTCTGATGGTCTTCATCTTTGCAGTGGGTGCAAAGGTTTCTTCATAGTCGATGCCCTCTTTCTGAGCATATCCTTTTGCTACAAGTCATGCTTTATGTTTGTCGATGGATCCATCTGCCTTATATTTTGTCTTGAAAACCCATTTGCAGCCTATGGGTTTCTTTCCTGTAGGTAGATCGACAAGTTCCCATGTCTGATTTTTCATGAGTGAGTCATATTCTATATCCATGGCTTCCTTCCACTGAGGTTGACTGAGTGCTTCACATGAACATTATCTAGCTCGGAGCTATTCATCAGTGAACTCATGAGTGCAAAGTTTACCTCATTTCTTGTTTGACTCCTTGTTTTGACTCGGATGATGTATCTGGGAGTTGTTGCAAATGTGAGTCCTTGATAGTGCTTTGTACCCACTTCGGATGAGAACTTGGCTGCTTTTGAGAAGAACTGTGTCATGTCATTGCCATGTGGATTGATGTGGAGTCACATTCTCCAGTTCTCCAAGGTCAACAAATAGCTCTCCTTATAGCATTTTTTTTCCTTGAGTAGTCTCCTTGGCTCATCATCTGATTCGGAGACTAATCGGTGAGATGTGGTTGGAAGTGGATCTTCTGTTGATACTATTGAGTCAAAGGATGACTCGTCACAAACCACATCCCGACTCTCATATATTTTCTTTGTCTCAAGATCCATGAGATGATATGCCTTCGAGGTAGTGTTTAGCCAAGAAGGATACATGGAGTGTTTTTGGCTCTACCTTCTTTCTCTTCTGAGTTGGGACATGCATGTATGTTGTGCAACCAAATACTCACAAATGAGAAATTGATGGCTTTCTACCACTCCATACCTCTTCTGGCATTTTGTTCTGTAGAATCTTTTTTGGTGCCCTATTGAGAAGATATATAGCCATTTGTACTACTTCAGCCCAATAGTGTTCTTCTAGCTTTGCTGTTGTTAGCATGCAATGAGCCATCTCCATCACTGTGTGATTACGATGCTCAACAATGCCATTTTTCTGGGTGTGTAGGGAGAAGTCAGTGCCAATATGCCATGTGGTGTTGGTTCAGAAGGCCAAGAACTTCTTTGATGTAAATTCCCCCCCTCGATCTGAGTGAAGTAGAAGAAGTGGTTGTCTCAGTCTCTTTCACAACACGATGATAGAAGTTCTGGAAATGTTGAAGAGCCTCACTTTTCTTCTTTAGGAAATATACCCACATCTTGCGAGAGTGGTCATCCATGAATAGTTGGAAGTACTTGTATCCTGAAAATGAAGTAGGTAATGGGCCATTCAGATCGGTATGAACTACCTCCAGACACTTCTTGGCATGGAAGGTGCTCACTTGAAATGGATCTCTATGTTGTTTTCCTGCAAGACAGCCAGGGAAAATAGGCAAGGAACTGGACAATTTGGGTAGTCCATGGACCATTGCTTTTGAACTCATCTGGTGTAATGAACTGACCGACAAGTGTCCATATCTAAAATGCCATAGGGCAGTTGATTCTATTATAGAAGTAGATAAAGCTACTGCAGAAGATGAAACAATATCTAAAGCAAATAACTTATCTTTTACAAATGCTTTAGCAAGAACCATACCTTTTCGAGAGATTAAGCATGATTTAATGCCATTTTGAACAAGAAATTCTACCTTAAGGTGATGATTCAAGAGCTGAGTAACTGACAAGAGGTTGCTAGTCAAGCCAGGAACATATAGTACCTTTGTAAGTGTACATTTTCATGGTCCCAGAGGAATGGTGACATTCCCTATTCCTTCTGCAATGTACTCTTTGTCATCCGCTATCCGAACTCGATCTCTAGTTGGTTCTTCGTGTAGTGAATCAAATAGCTTCTTGTCACCTGACATATGCTTGCTTGCACCAGAGTCTATCAACCAGACTTTCTTCATGGGCTGAGAAGTTTGAGAGATGAGTACAAGGTTCTTACCACAATGGGCTCCTTTTGATGTCTCCTCATCAGATTCATCATCTTCTTGGGCTATGAGATGTCCCTTCGCTTTTTCTCCAATGGGGATGTCATTTGGACTTTTGAAAATATTCACACCTGGATGTGCTTGTATGACTTGAAGACCCCTATTTCAAGCTATTATGCCAGCAGTGATCAGTGTCGTGAGTATTGGTTGTAAATGTGACACCATCTCTTTGACTTTTGATCTTTCTGTTGTTGTTTTGGTTGCGCTTGATTTGGCTTCTCTGGGGGACCCTTCCGATTCTTCTAGCCATGGTAAGGCTTTGAGAACAAGGCTTTATCCTGAGACTCCTCATGGGATGAAGTGATGGCCTCTTCCTGCTGTAGAAAATTCACAAGCTCTTTGAATGTCACTGTTTGTTTAGACACATTCAGTGTCATAACGAACACTCAGAATTGAGAAGGGAGTGCTCTCAAGGTGATTGCGATGAGAAGTTTATCATCCACCATTTCACCGAGTGCTAATAACTTTGATCTCAGCTCAGCCACACGATGTAAGAACTCCTCCACTTTCTCATCTGACCCCATAGAGAGGGTGTGCAGCTTTGACTGAAGATGAAGAATCTTCATCTGATTTTTGGCTTCATAAATGGTTGCCAACTTGTCCTAGGCCTCCTTTGGTTTCTCCGCATTCGAACATGCGGTTGCACATCATCACTGATATTGAGCATTATCAGCATCAAGGCTTTCGCACTAGCCATCTCATACTTTATTAATTCATCAGGGGTTGTGGGAGTGGGCACAGACCCTGTGACAATGCCCCATAATCCTTCAAACTGAAGGATTGTCTTCATTTTTTTTTCCAAGCCACAAAATTGGACCCTTTGAGCAACTGAGCATCGAAAGAAGTAACTTTGAGTAGACATCGTAATAATAAAAAATATTTATTTATTTATTTCAAGAGTTATTACAACTTTGACTCACTGATGAGAATTATTGGCTCGTAGATGCTCGCGATATTCATGTGCTGTGAGATGGTGATGCTTTGTAGGGGTGTTCTTCTTCATCATCACAGTCGGCATCATACCCGGCTTCTAATTCTTCCCGTACTCACTTTTCTTGGCAGTTGACGTCAAAAAGGAAGTATTCAAGAAGTCCTTCTCGAACTAGCTTGTCGTCAAAGGCTAGATTGTTGGTATTCCGAAGCTCATTCAAGCAAAGAAAAGTAGAACCCAGAGCTCTCAAGAGCTTCTTCACGGTGTTCTCTAGACTGGTGAGTTGATGTTCCGGCTTTCAGCAGTGGTGACCATGTTATTGATGCTCTCAATCGAATTATCTACACTCGACATTCGATGAAGTGTTGTAGAAACTCCACGTTTCCTTGGTAGAGTATCTTCACGCAGAGTACTCCACACATGCACTATTTTTTTAAAGAACTCTAACTTTGACCTTCAAGCTTCACAACTTATTTCTTCTTCTTTTATGTCCACGTTTTTTGTTATTTAGCTTTCCAGTCTTTATCTCCCACGCAGATATTTTTCAGCAGTATCCACACATTGAGGAGCTTGAGGAGGTTGAAGAGGCAGACACACAAGTCATCAAGGTATGCTTATTTACAAGAAAATTGATCTAAAAAACTCCACGCACAACCTTCTTTCCTTTCCTTCTTTGGTCGCTTCCAATTTCCACAAAGTGTGCCAATTTCCATGCACACACAATTACAATGTAAGCCACTCTTTCCAGATTGGATTTTGTGGTAATTTTACATGCAATTTTTTCTCTTGCTTCACGTAGGCAAGGAATTTCTGATTTCCATGTAGGCAAGCTCTTCACACACACACAAAATATATTTAAAAAAATTAGAAAAGACAAAACGCAGGAGGTTAGCCTTTCCACGCAGTAAAAGAATACAATTTTTATTCCACGTATATAGGTGAATGTATTCACTCAATTATATGTATAGAGATGCTTCCACGTTTTTCCTTCCATGCATTTTTTCATGCACCAATTTTATACTTCCACGCAGGCTTAATGTAGCAAAGAGACAAAAGTACATGTCTTTGTTTCTTCTATGCACACATTCCAGCAAAGTTCGAAGCCGCTCCAATTCCTCTTGCAGCAGTAATAAGATTCTTTGCACCACATTTTTTGGTTTGTTGAATGTCTCCAATCTTGCGGCATATGATAGAAACAATGAAAAAAAAAAAGATCAGTCCCAGGCTCCTAGTCTCTCCACATAGGTCACTCCATGCAGAAGAGGATGGTCTACACCATCAAACATAGTCGAGTTTTCTCGTTTCTTCAAACACACGCAGTCAGAAGATCATACATCTCACCTTGCAGTGAAGGAGGCAGATAGGAGATAAGAATGTGGAGTTAAATACTCTACATACCTTGATTTTATCATGAAGAAGAACATTATACAGGAGAAATAATCAACTTTATGCTCCGATACCGAAAAAGATTTGGAAGGAGGTGAGAGATATGGAGAGAAGAATGTGGAGTGAAATACTCTCCACACATTGATTTTATTATGAAGAAGTATGTACATTATATAGGAGAAATAATTAACTATATTCCCCTAAACTGAAGGAGGAAGATTTGGATGAAGGTGAGAGAATAATGGAATACACCAAGGAAGAGATAATAAAGGGATAAAATAGAACAAACACTCCTAAAATATGAACCCTATACACAAATTTTCCACACCTATTTGTACACACATAATGTTGTACACACACATCTATGTATACCACACTATGTGTGTATACCCCAAACCTAAGAAAAACTATGTGTGTATAGCCACGGTGTTTCTATTACGCTAGTTTCGTCATTTGTGCATACGCACAAACACACATGTATACCACATATTTCAAATACCAATATCCTATGACGTTATTCCACAATTTTTCACTCCTAGTATCCTATGCAATAAAAGCATCAATTTAGCAGTTTATATGATACTTTATTCATGGTTTTAATTTTTGCTAAATATTGTCATTTTAGCTACACATTGAGTTATATTATTCTTGCTCCAAACTACTAACCCTTTTTTGTAGGATGATCGGTCTAAGACATTTGGATTTATAAATAAAATTACTAAGCTTTGGTTTGCAGGTGTCCTCTTGAAGACCCAATCACAAAATATTTATCATTTACTTTTATTATATTGCATCATCTTTCTTGTGTGTTTTGTATCATTGTTTGTTTATCCGAAGGTTAAACCATGTATTCTCTCCTCTCGTGTCTTAGGATGATCTTGAGGATCAAAAGCGGCTAGCCTTCCCCTTTTTCTTTTGTAGGGGCAACATGACGTGGAAGTCACATCCACACACGTAGACACACCCCGTGTTCGGTGGGGTATATAAATTCTTGGAGAGTTGTCGTTATTGGCTAAGCACTTGCTTGTTTTAAGAGCAGCGTGAAGTGAGGGGATTCCATGTCCCAATACCTAGGCCTCGACAACATCCTTGCAACACGGACTTGGGCCCCACGTACCGCAAGGTATATCAAGTACTCCCCTAGTGAGCTCGTATATCCTAGTCTAGGAAGCCTTTTGGCCGCATATCAAGATATTGTGCAAGGAACACAATGGGATTCACTTAGTAAAAGTATGGTATAACACGTGCGTTCGAAGGGTATTAAAGAATACCCTTAATTCTAGTTTATACCTCTAATTATTTAATTGATAATAGTCCCTCCTATTATATTATTAAAATGAAAATACCCCCTATTTTTTCATGTACCTTACTTACCCATTTTTCAATTAGAATTTTATTTACCCCTTTTTATTTCTACTCTAATATATTAGACAAAAATATATTATATTTCTCACTCAATTTTTTTAATATGCATTTCCTCTCAAAAGATAGTTTGAAGCCATTGAAGACCTATTACAAATCACCTTATATATGTTAAGATTTAATCATTTATCAATAGTTATTCAAATAATTAAGATGGTGAAATAATATCACTTGTGTTGAAAAGCATACTTAATCCTAGTTTTCTACCATCTTATTATTTCTTGGTTAAGAATCTAGATTTCTTTATTAAAAAAGAGATTATAATTTAATTTATGACCACACTCCTTTTGCAATTTTAAGGTATTTACTTTTAAAAACTAGGGTTCAAATGTTTTAGTTTTATATTAAAATTAAACATCCCTTTACTTTGGCACACCTCTCTTAGCTACCCCCAATACATGATTCAAAATATTAATAAATTAAACCTTTTCACCCCCTCATGTCTACCGATATATTAACTTTAATTTTATTAATTTTAATTACCTCAATATGAACCCACGTGCTAAGATATTGCCTAGCCAATAAACCCCTTGTGGCAAAGATATTGCATTCCCCAAGATCACTCGCTATCTGACCCCACATTGGTACATAGGTGGTGACCCAGGAGTGGCACCCCTCAGTGTGTGGTATTGCAAGTGGATAATAGCTTGATTGATATCTCACTTGACTAGTTAGGGTGAGTATTGCATGTTGGTTATTTGCTCATGAACACCACTAACAATCATATCACCTTAAATTTTTAATCAATCAAACATCATCATAATCGACCATCCTAAACCAAACAATCCTAACCCAAATCCCATCACCATATTTAATCAACCAATATAATACAAACATGACAACTTGTGCATACCACATATTAACAATGGTTGAAAGTGATGTAGACACATAACAACAACAAGTTTCAAATAATCTATAACAAGGTTTACACCAACAAAATTCATCTTACTTTGCATGAGAAAGATCATACAAGCTTCATAAAGTTCTTATTTTGACTTGTATAAGCAACAATTGTGCTAGTTTACCTCTTGGAAGGTTCTTTTTCCACATCATGCCTTTCCCCTAGCTTTGATATTGATGATATTTCACCTACTTTTCTACTCATAAGTCATATATGTGTCATTCTCATATTTCTCTACTTTTGATCATCATCTTTCTTCAAGTAGCCCTTCATCCCAACAATAAAGTTTGGATTCTTTTAGCAATATTCCATGTATTGTCACCTTTTACCTTGTTCATGCACTCTAGAAAACATCAACCATCCACAAAAATGATAGGAAAAGAATCAAAATTCCACCTTTTACTATTTTTTCTCAAATTTTCTTTTTATCTTCTCAAGTCAAAGCATGTTTGCTTCATTAATGGCTACGAACTTCTATAAGTGTTTCTAAGGTATTTTAAACTCCAATAAAATCTTCATATCAACTCAAATGTGTACCCAAAATTAGGGGTGCTATCTCCTTATTTAACTTTCTCAATTCCACTTTTTGTGTTTTTCTCTATAAACCCTTACTAGGCTTCTTACAAGTAGATCAATCAAGATCAAGATCTTTTATAAGGAACTTCAAAAAAAGATGAAAGGATTTTTAAGAACTCTTTAAAGGGTTATATATGTTCCTAAATTTTTAGAGGCTAACTCCTCTTTTTAGCATATGCTTCCTTTGTTAACTAACCCCTTCTTCTAGGCCTGAGACTGTGAATTTTTTGTTCTTCCTCCAATTGTCAAGAATAAGTCTGAATTTCACCATTAAAATACAAATTTATTTCAACATCTCCTACATTAGATCCTTTTCATGATATTTTGCAAGTTTGAAAGAAAAATACTTAGATTTGACCCACCAAATTACAAATAGTAGCCTTTGTTGTTATAACCCTTCTAATGATCACGAGCAGAGAGTTTTTTGCATAGTTATTTCAAAATATAGATTCAAGCTTTAATATTTATTGTGGATGTCTGTTTTGAGGAGGTTTAACTATTAACCTTACCAGTAGTTCATGCTAACTCGTTAAAAGTCTCCTCCATTCCTTCTTTTCACTGCCCTGTCTATGTGCATGCATAGATTTCAGACCTCCAAATTCTTTTTCTTATCAACACTTAACTCAAACTTGTCAAGAAGCTATCATGACTAAAAATACAATAACATTCTTCACCTAAGAGGGTAATCAAAGAGTTACAGTCACATATTTATGTCTTTTCTAGCATGCACAATTATCACCAAGTCTAGAAAACAATTACCTTCAATGTTGCTTCCCCAAAAAGATTCAAACATACAAGTTACAATCTTGTTTCTTATTCTTTGGACCTGAGGGTAACCCTTGATACTATTTTCTTATGGCATGATGAGAAACTTATCACATACACTTGCAAATATGATCTCAGTCAACATGTTTCACATAACATAGTCATCTTATATCAAAGTTTCAATAATTGAGAATACATTACAGAGGTTTGTTTTAGGCTTGAGTTTACACCTTCCTATCATGGATGGATAACTTTCCACTCACCACAATGTGTCAAAAGTCTTCTCACAAATTCCAATACCACTGTACTTACAGTTGAATCAGAGTTTCACAGTTTAATCAATATACTCAGTTCATCCAAGAAGCATCAACACACATACAATAAAAATTCAAAAGACTTGTAAATATTTTCTTTCATGGATCATTTATAGCCTTACCAACAAGCATGCATCAGATTGCTATGAACATTCAACAAATCTCATAGATGTATACACCATTAGTAGCTTACACAAACATTTTTTTCTCCTTTCTTGAAGCCTTCCTCGATTTCCAATTGATTGGGAATTCATAATTTAGTTACATTTTCACAATTTATAATCCTTTTATTAGTGTACAACCTAATTCTAGACTTTAGACCAATTGGTCATTTGAATATCCTTAGGCTCATGCTAAGTTCCTTAACCAAAAGGCAAGTCCTTGACTTATAAACTCCCATTATGCCTTTCTAGACCTTGATATGGACCTAAGACACCTAATTACTCTTCACTTCATCCCCTTACATGCATATAGGCTTCAAGATTCTATCAAAACATCCATAGCAAGCCAAAGTGACCTTCAAGACTCCAAATTGCACTTTTGGAGGGTAAGCCAATTATTCAAATTTTGAAAGAATTCGACTCAAACTACAACAAGTAAATGATTAAATGATTCCTAGAAACCACTAGAACCTAATAACACGCCCATCAAACTGAAATATGATGACTCATGACATATTTACATGGTGGAGTGATGCTCCAGCATTAGAAATATTGAGTAAGTGTTGGTATTTTTATTCTCTCAAAGTCATTTTATGCCCTCTTACTTCCTTCTAGCCCTTTAAATTTGCATTTTTGAGGATAAAAAAGCATTCCTAGTAAACTCTTTGATGACCAATTAAATGAAACAATCACCCTACAAAGTTTCATCATGTAACTCTACACCCATTTACTTTTATACTCCCTTTACTATTTTTGCCAATTTCTCCCAATCGCCCCTGGTTATTGTCAAATCACTATGTACAGAGAAAACAATCAACTTTTATGCAAATGTAAAACAAGTTTCACATACCCATCACCCTTGTTATGCTTTGTACATATTTTCTAGCACTATCTCTTGCTCCATCCCTCCAAACACCTTTTTCCTCGTTTCCTAAGGCTCCTTAGGCTTACCTACATTTTAGAAGTCATTTTTAAGTCTTCATCATTGATACTCTATTCCAACATTAAGTACACCTTACATCCACTAATTCAAAATTGTTACCACTCCCCATAAGGTCCTTTCACCTCAAATCTCCTTTCTTACTAATTTTCCAACATGTTGCTTCTTAGGTTACCTATAAATTTTTATGATTTTAAGGGCTAAACAAAAATTTATTCATTTTCACCACCTTCAACCTCTGTTACACCTTAAATCCCTTATGTAAAACATGTTTAGGACTCTAGGTAAGTGAACCAAGTTGGTGGAAAAAAAGGGGTCATAAGTGGATGTCATATTGCAAAAAATAGCAAAATCTCAATTTGTAGGGATTATTAGCAATACGCACACTCAAAATTAGAAAAATTATATAAATATGAATCGTAGCATCCGGAATATAGTTTCTAAAATACTAATTTTTTAAAAAAACGGACAAGTTTAGCTATATTAAACACTTAAAATTATATGACTTGGTTTTTGTTTTGAAAAAACCTATAAGATTGTAGTCTGTTTGCCCGCGATTTGGATGACCAAATCTTGTTTTTTTTTTACCTTCGGTGAAAAGTTAGATGTAGTTGTCTATCTTGGGATGGATTTTATTTTATATTTTTTTGAGCAATTTTGTTTTTATGATTTTTTCCGTGAAAGTGGTCTGAAAATATTTAGAAAATGGAGCGCTTTCTGTTTTCCCTCCATAACTATATCAAAAAGTATCGAAATCAAATGTAATTTTTTTAACGTGTATATAATTTCTCCACGCTTAGGATGGTATAAGTTTTATCACATTTTGATAAGAGAAAAAAAAGTTGCAGTATTAAATGTAGACATACACATTCGCAAGAAAAAAATGTCTTAAAGACCTATTGTTAGTAAAAAATTATAAAATGATATTTATCTTATTCTATTCACTTTAAAATCAATATTTCTATGAAGCTAACAGTCTCCCCTATGCGATGACACCATTTTTGTGAAATGTTTTCAGTTTTTTAGCATGGTTCAAGTCTGTGGAAGAGCAAATTTGAAGTTTTTGACCCTTTACACTTCATAATGACCTTCCATAGCTTTGGTTAGGGAAAAACAAAGATTTCCGAGCCTTAGGATTGGATTTGATGATACAGATAGAACAACGATCATGGTTTACAAACCGCGATCAAGGACCTTATTAAACAAAAACCATGATCGCGCTTTCTAAATCACAAGCGTGGTTTATAAAACACAATCGTGGTTTGTAAATCATATTTATATGCATCCCAATGTTCTAATTACCATGTGATTTTTACTGTTTGACTTTACCGTACGAATTACTGTGAAATTCTATCATTTTTTGCATGTTTTTCTTATCACCGGAAGTAAAACATCATGGGAGACAAGAAACGAAGTCAAAAAAGGAATTCATTAAGTAAAAAAACACCAAACGAATTAGAGGCAAACAAATTTCAAAATGTTGAGCAAATGCGGAATCTTCGTGAATCAAGAAGAGGTTCATCTTCAACCCCTACTATTGTAAGTAATGAGGAACCAAGTAATGTTTCTACTATCAATGTTGAAGTTGAATTAAATACTCGTGATGAAAATATTTTTATTGTCAATGTTGAAGAAGAATTAAATACTCGTGATGTAGCAAATGTTAAAATTAAAGGAGACAATGAAAATGTGAATAAAGAAATTTAGGTTGAAATCGTAGACAAGAAAAATTTGACAAAAACACCTAGGATTTTCCGTAAGAAACCTAATTATTTTATTGAAATTGATGAAAACATTTTGAAACTAATGTGTGACAAATTTTCTGAACGGAAAATCAGAAGAAAAGCCACTGAAATTTGGGATAATCATTTTGAAATTTTAAATGATTCTCAAAGATGTTGGTTGTTGGTTAGTTTGATGAAATTGAATAAAATGAGACCTACATTAAACACCTTAGGACTGACAACATCTAATATACATAGTCAAATGTCTACAATTGTTGAAAACCTTCATGATGTATATCACATCTTTGTTAGTGTCGAGAGACGCACTAGGGATAGTAATATTGTGCGTCGTGTACTTGCTACTAGTGTTGTAAGTGAATCAATAAAAAAATGTTGATTATGCAAACAAGTCGAATGTTGCAAGTTAATCGAAAACTCTAATGAAAGCAATTGAAAGATGTAATATCCTTTAATCACTCAATAACACCGATTTTTGGGCATTTTCTACTAGAGCACCGCGTAAGGAAAATATAATACTGATGCTATAAGAGAAGTTGTTATTCAATTTTGGCATGATAACACTAGAGTTTCACCTAATACAAGAGATGTTGTAAAACAGAGAGTTGGTTCTATTAATCACAAACCACATCCAAAGCATTTCTTAGATATGACTCAAACTCAATTTTTTCGTAAGTTTGAACAAGAGCATCTGGAAATTAAAATTAGTCAACATTTTTTTGAAATGTTAAAACCATTCTATGTGAAAATCAACCACGCTCGCACCACTTGTTGTAGGCAACATGTTGAATTTGCTATGCATTATGCTAAATTTTTATGTATTCGTTCTATTTTGCATTCTGAAACTATGTTATGGGAATGTGGTGTTCAAGTTCCACCAATATCTTCTAGGCATTTCATTCCTATGATATTTTGTGAAAAATAAGTTGGACAATTTTTTTATAGTCAGGATTGTTTAGATGGAATTTGTGGTACATGTGGTGATTACCTAAATTGGAAAGTTACATCCATGAGCAAATCGAAGGTGTAATAGGAAATAATTTAGTTGAGTTTGATAAATATAAATTAGTTGCATACCGGTTGAAAGATGGAAAAAGTCTAAATGGTGTGAGCTAGTTACGTAACATATGCCTTTTTTTTTGAATTATGAGAAAATTTAAGGATGAAATTGTTTATGAGTATGCTAGGCATACACATAGAGCTCGATGGTTGGATGAAAAGTTCAAGATATGAAAAGACACATTTCCTATTGGTACTATTGTTTCAGTGGTCAATTTTGTAGAGAATTACACATTGCAACCACAAATGGAGGTTCAATCACAATATTACAACTCAGTACAAGTTACCATTTTTGTGCATATAACATTTATACATTCTCCTGATAGTACAAAGAATGATCAATTTTTTTAAGAGAGTACCACTTTTATATCAGTGATGATCGTACTCATTCTACTGAATTTGTGTAAGGGTGTTTCTAGTTATTTTATGGAAACTTGTCTGATAGGGACATCCACTTCAAACAACATTATATATGGTCAGATAATTGCACGTCTTAGTTTAAGAATGCACGAATGTTTTATTCGATGATCAGGATGCACGCCAAGATGGGTGTGCAAACATATTTGGAGTTTCACCGAGGTCGACATGGAAAAGGAGAGCTGTTATGCAATTTAGATAATGTTAGTGTGAAACAAATAAAGGTTGTAATTTGTTATCAACCAAACAACTCAGAGATATTATTGGGATTTTGTGAGTTGTCCAGTAATAAGCTTTGACTCCTAAATATTAGGATCAAGCTTTTGTATAAAAGATCACTATCTATTGAATAAAATGATCCGGGAGTTATTTTGATCAATTATTTTGTCTCCTGTGTATTTTGTCTCAGCATATATTTGTTTGATTGCTCTGGTTATTCTCCATCATCTGGTATCAGAGCGTGGCTATTCTAGAGAGGTGGATAGAGATTTGAGGAAGAAATGGAGAAATTTTCAGACAAAGACATGTAGCAAGTTTGCTACTTGAAGCTTGATGCAGGTTATTAAAACTATGATATCTTTCGCGTTTCTTAATGAAATTGGGCGATTCAAAATGTTATGGAAAGCTAACATCATGTAGAACAAAACCCAAATATTTTTTGATATTGATTTACAGGTTGAGAGCAGTTTTCATTGGAAAATAGATAAATTTTGAGTGACGGGATTGGTATATCTCAGGATCCGTTTTGTAAATGATTTGATAGATCTGCGTGGAGTTAGTAGAAACTTCTGCATGCTACGCTGAGTAGAGAAGAGAGAAAACCACGTGAAAGGAGCAGTCTGAATTCATCTGCATGGGAGGAGTGATTCAGGGACTCTGTGCGTGAAGGATTTTTTTTTACAAGAGCATCAACAACCAAAAAAACGTGGATCCTTGGATCAGTTCTAAACTGCGTTAATGTTTTGTTTTTGTTTTATATAGTCTGTTTTAAATTACTTTATTTTACTTTAATAAAGACAGTATTTATTTCTAATGTATAGCCTTCAGCTATATTAGAAATTAGAATAGAATATTGTCAAAATATCCATGTAAAATTTAAAAAGTAATTTGTTCTTATTACTTTTTAAATACATAGTATAAATCGGGAGCAATATCGGTTGAAACCGACTCCCATAAGAGTGCATTTTCGGTCGAAACCGACGCTCTAAGGTATAATGGACATTCCGCTAGACAAATTCAACGGATTAAACTTTCACACTTGGAAAGTTAAAATCCAAATGCAATTAATGCATAAAAACCTATGGGGGATTGTAAGTGGAAAAGAAACACAACCAACTGATGCTGCTAAATTACTAGAATGGCATAGCAGGGATGACAAGGCAAAATCCATTATTGGACTTGCTTTATCAGATACTGAATTACACTATGTGGATTTAGATAAATCATCACTAGAGATATGGGATCTTCTTAACAAAACATTTGGGTCAAAAGCAACAAATGCTAAATTTTCACTAAAATTGCAACTCTTTAAACTAAGGATGAGTGATAGTGTGACAATGTCAAGTCACATTAATGAACTAAGGTCCCTTTTGAGACAACTTGCAGAAGTAAAAGCTGTAATAGAAGATGAAGATGCTAAAGCCATACTTCTAAACAGTCTCCCACCAAAATACAGTAATGTTGTGTTCACTCTCGGATAGATGCCCACACAAACACTAGAAGACATAATATCTGCACTTCTAAGTGAAGAAAAGAGAACTAAAGAAGACAATCAGGAAGAGTCTGCTCTCTATGTCAAGAAAAAATTTGCAAAAACCTACAGGAACAAAGAGGAAGTAGAATGCTTCTACTGTAAACAAAAGGGACATAAGTCTCCATTCTGCAAAATCAGAGCAAAAGATGTCATCAGTGGGAAACTCAAAATGGATGAGGCCAATGTAGTTGTTGAAGAATTAGAATATGAAGAAGAACCAACACCAGAAGAACCTGATTACAACTCCGATGACTTTCTATTCTAAATAAAGTAATTGGAGGCAGGAGGCAAAGGAGGAGGAGGAAAATCTGCATCTCTTGTTAATCACCAACAAAGAGAATGTTGCATTGTATTGGTGATATTTATTTTCTGTTGTGTGTTTCATTTCTGGAAATAAACTTGTTAAATCAAGTACATGATTGTATCACCTGCATTAGTCAGGATGTGATGGGGGTTAAAGGGATACTGGCATTAAATGACATGGTTTTTGGTAAACCAGTAAAACCAATTGGTTGTTGGTAAACCATGGATAAACCTTCATCTGGTTTTATGGTAACCATGGAAAAACCATACTTAGGTTTGTGAATCCTTGGAAAATCACACAGTCATTGTTAGATGCAGTATAGGATGAAACCTTCCCCATGTTCACACTAAGGGGGTGAATGTTACGAAATTTAGATAATGTTAGTGTGAAACAAATAAAGGTTGTAATTTGTTGTCAACCAAACAACTCAGAGATATTAGTGGGATTGTGTGAGTTGTCCAGTGATAAGCTTTGACTCCTAAATATTAGGATCAAGCTTTTGTATAAAAGATCACTATCTATTGAATAAAATCATCCGGGAGTTATTTTGATCAATTATTTTGTCTCCTGTGTATTTTTCTCAGCATATATTTGTTTGATTGCTCTGGTTATTCTCCATCAAGAGCATGACGGTGCAGGGGCATGTGTGAAAAGAGCTCTTGCAAGAGAAGAGTTGAAGTACAAAGATGGTGCTAAATTGAAAGATACAAAGAGCATAGTGGAATGGTGTATTGACAACATGGCCCAAGGTTCTCAAGAAATTTCCATGGTTCACAAATATTTTTGGTTGATAGAGGAACAACAAATTGCTAACTACGAGGATTGTATGACACTCACTGGGTCCAGTGATATGCACTCATTTTTTATCTCAGACGTTACTTCATGGGCCACATGGACAAGAAAGTTGACATGTTTTTGTGCATCTTGTATCGAATTTGTCATTGTTGAGTGTGATTCACAAGAATGGGTGGATGGATGGATTTGTAGGCCTCTAACTCCGCTTCCTAGTTATCAACCTCCACAAGCATTACGACTTGTTTCTACAGATGAAGTTGCAACATCCAAGGAATTTGATGAAATTTTGATTTTGGTGCGACAAGGTATTTATGGTTATTTACAATTTTTGTATTGAGTTATGTCCATTGAAATTTTAATATGTACAATTTAAATTTGAGTTGAAACCTTTTTTGTAGGACATGTGTTTGCAGTTATTGCGACAAAAGACAATGAAGAAGGAACAGACTATTTCTTATATCGTTGATCGAGGAAAGAAAGAAGTTGACTTCTCCTATTATAGATGGTGAAAATATTGAGTGCCCTACAGGTCAATTGTAGTTCTTGAAACTTGGCTTCGATGGTATCCATTAAAAACTCATGATTTTGGGTGTTTGAAGACTTTGAGACACACAAGAAAATACTCTTATATTCGCATCTAGTTCTAGTGACAAATATTCAATTGTACGAGATATCGAGGAAGGCCTAATAACAAGATTCTTTGGAAGGTTCCAGAGTCAGATCATGAAGCAACCATGTCCACTATTCAGAGTAGATCCGATCCTAATGGTTCATTGGAATGAATTTACAATGCTCATGTCTAGTATATATAATTTCTTTGGTATATATAAATTTGTTAGTTAGATAAATTTAAGTCATATATTTTATTAAATTTGTGTATTTTGTATAAATCTAGTATGGTTTTGATTTGAAACTTAAATTTCTTTGACTAACACTTTTATATGCAGGTTAGTGGTGCCTGGAAAAGCTTCCACCTTCATGTGGTTGGCACTATTAGTAGAGAATTATAAATTCTCGAAGTTAAGAGAAGCTTTCATTATTTTACAAGAAAAGAGAAGTAATTAACAACGATTTATGTACCTACGGAGGGGGTTCTTGGCTCTGTAGGAGGTATCCCAGAAGGACCTGGAGCTTAGAGAACTAAAACGACGCCTCCCAAGTGTTTACAAGACCATCCCTATGTGTGTGCACAGTCGGTTTAGTGCCACGACCCACCGTTTGCAAAATATACCGTTTGACATCCTTACACTGGCTCAAACTACACTATTCTCGCACATTTGCAAACAATAGGGCAGCGAGAGCACCGAATGGAGAAGGAAAAACCCAAGACAGGCTATTGTAGAGGGTCCATATCGTTGAGGTGTAGGATTAGACGAGATGTCTCTAGATGCCACGGAGTGCACATAGCCACCCGTCGAATTTTAATGACTTTTTGGTCTTAGGGCTCTTAAGGGACTACGCCTGAACGAGGTAGCCAGAAGCAAAAAAGTTGTCGCACACTAAAATGAAACCTCCTATAGCATTCACCTGGCCACCCAGACATGTCTGCGTAGTCGATTTGGTGCCACGAAACACCGTTTGCAAAATAAACTATTTGACAGCCTTAGACTGTCTCAAACTACACTATTCGACGCATTTGCAAACAATAGGGCAGCGAGAACACCGATTGGAGAAGGAAAAAACTAAGAAAAGCTATTGTAAAGGGTCCCTATACCAAGGTGTAGGATTAAACGAGACATCCCTAGGTGCCACGAAGTTTGCATAGTCACCCATTGAAGTTGAACAATTTTTTGGTCTCAGAGCTCTTAAGGGACTATGCCCAAACGAAGTAGCTCGGAAGCAACGACGTTGTCATGCACCAAAATGACACCTCCTCTAGTGTTCACGATGCCACCCGGATGTGTCTCAGTATAGTCATTTCAAAGTGCCATGACCCATTGTTTACAAAATATATCATTATAGCCTTTTCAGACCGGCTCAAACCGCACTATTCTGCGCGTTTGCAAACAATAGGGCAGCGAGAGCACCGATTGGAGAAGAAAAAAACCGAGACAAAGCTATTGTAGAGGGTCCCTATGCCAAGGTGTAGGATTAGACAAGATGTCTCTAGGTGCCATGGAGTGCACGTAGCCACCGTCGAAGTTGAACGATTTTTTGGTCTCAGGGCTCTTAAGGGACTATGCCCGAACGAGGTAGCTAGAAGCAACGACATTGTCACGCACCAAAATGATGCCTCCTCTAGCATTCACCTGGCCACTCTGGATGTGTCTACATAGTTGGTTCGGTGCCACGACCCACCGTTTACAAAATATATTGTTTGACAACCTTACACTGGCTCAAACTACACTATTCTGCGTGTTTGCAAACAATAAGGCAGCGAGAGCACCGATTGGAGAAGGAAAAAAATGAGAAAGAATATTATAGAGGGTCCCTACACTAAGGTGTAGGATTAGACGAGACATCTCTAGGTGCCATGGAGTGTGCGTAGCCACCCGTCAAAGTTGAACAATTTTTTGGTCTCAAGGCTCTTCAGGGACTCCACCCGAACGAGGTAGCCCGGAAGCAACGACGTTGTCACACACTGAAATGATGCCTCCTGTAGTGTTCACCTGGTCACACAAACATGTCCACATAGTTGGTTTGGTGCCATGACCCATAGTTTACAAAATATACCATTTAACAGCCTTACATTGGCTCAAACTGCACTATTCCATGCGTTTGCAAACAAAAGGGTAGCGAGAGAGAGCACCAATTGGAGAAGGAAAAAATTGAGACATTTTATTATAGAGGGTCCCTACACCGAAGTGTAGGATTGGACGATACGTCTCTAGGTGCCAGGGAGTGCGCGTAGCCACCCGTCGAAGTTGAACGATTTTTTGGTCTCAGGGCTCTTAAGGGACTACGCTCGAATGATGTATCCCGAAAGCAACGAAATTGTTGTGCACCAAAATGATTCCTCCTTTAGCTTTCACATGGCCACTGGATGTGTCTGCGCTGTGATCGGTTTGGTGCCAAGACCCACCGCTTGCAAAATATACCATTTGACACCCTTACACTGGCTTAAACTACATTATTCGGCGCGTTTGCAAACAATAGGGCAGCGAGAGCACCGATTGCAGAAGGAAAAAACTGAGAAACACTATTGTAGAGGGTCCTAATGCTCATGTGTAGGATCAAACGAGACATCCTTAGGTGTCATGGAGTCTCGCGTAGTCACTCGTCGAAAAGCCGAACGATTTTTGGTCTTAGTGATCTTAAGGGACTTCACCCGAACGAGGTAGCCCAGAAGTAATGACGTTGTCGCGGACCAAAACGATGCCTCCTATAGCATTCACCTAGCCACCCAGACGTGTCGGTGTAGTTGTTTCAGTGCCACGACCCACCGTTTTCAATTTTTTCAACAATTACAACTTTTTTAACTTTTTCAACAATTACAACTTTTTCAAGAAATTGTTGAATCAGAAATTAAAAGAGAAGAAGATGGTTATGCAATTATTGGATATTGTGAATACTCACCCAACAAAGATCCTGAATAATCTAGATAGATGATATGAATAGTTACTCTTTTTTAGTGTTCACCCACTTGTTGGTGCTCAAAATGGTCTCACCCCATCTGTGCCTTTGAAAAATTATTCATTCACGGCTCTTCTGTCATTTTCTCCTTCCCCGTATGGTGCTTGGTCGGTCTTATTGCCATTTTTAGTCTGCTCCTGGGTCGAGGATCATGTGTGGGTTTGTATTTGTCTCATGGTTCCTTTGTTCCTCTGGAAAAGCTCTGTATTTTGGGTCTCTCATGCTTTGTCCCTTCAAAACTCACGTTTTCCCATTTTCTCCATTCTTCACAAGTCGGAATTTGTTGTTCTTGTCATTTTTTCCATAGGTACTTGAGGAGAAATGAGTTGATGTGTTCCTAAAGGTCATGTTTGAGCCTTGCAATAGTCTAAATTATCTATCCTTGAAGAAAACCTCATTTCTTGGCTCAAATGGACGTTTCTCTATGTTTTACAGTTTGAAGGGTGTTTCTCCAGTCAAATTTACATCATTCAGTCAACAGGGAAATGTGGCACCTCTTGGTTGGATGCGGATTAGCTTAGTACTTCGGAAATTCTATAAAAATCCTCAACTTTAAAATGTTTCCACGTGGAGGAACGGTGCCCGTCTGAGAATCAACTTTTTGGTTTGGCTTTGAAGTAGCGTCGGGAGGAAACGTGGAGGCTTCCACTGGGTTTCCATATTTAGAAAATTTCAAAAGGGTTTTTGGGAAGTCCAAGACACATGGAGGAATGACGCTCATTTGAAGATCTACTTTTGGACTTTGCCTTGGAGTAGCGCCGGGAGGACACGTGGAGGCTTCCGCTGCTTTCCCATACTTAGACAATTTTTTATGCAGTTGGAGCAGTTTGGCAGAACAGAACACATGGCGAGCTCATGCTCATTCAGGGTCTCTACTTTGGGCATCATCTTGAAGTTGTGCCATGAAGACACGTGGAGGAACTGCGCATGTTTTGGAACCGGCCCTTGAGTTTCATTCTAAAGAAGCGCTAAGTTGACACGTGGAGGCCTCTGCTCACTTTGCATTTTACTTAGACTTTTAAATGACCAAAAGGATATTGCCTTAGAGCATGACATGTGGCACCTTTTTTGAACTTCAAGCATTTAGACAGACCTCGCCGGGGTAGGACATGTGACGAGCCTGCGCTCGTTCAAAGTATCAAAATTTTGGGACCATCTCAAGGAGCACCATGGTGACACGTGGCAATTTGAAAATTCATAGGGGCAGGAGGCGGACCATTGGAGGAAATTCAAACTTTTCACCTCTTTTCTTCATAAAGGTTAAAATAGAAAAAATGGCTGCGAGCCCGATGGGAAATAGTCAATGTTTTACCCGGTCAATGGCGGAGGTGCGGACCTGCGGAGGAAAATTGGAAAATTTTCCTTTTGAGAAAAAAGAGTTAAAAGTAAAAGGGGAAGCGTAGTTCCACTAGGACCCACATTGGGACATGTGTCAAAAGTATTTCTCAAGGGCGGAGATGCGGGGAAAACTTGGAAAATTTTCCTTTTTCCAAAAGAGAGTCAAACGGTAGAATTTCTCCACGTTTCCTTTGAGGCCCACCTTAGGACACATGTCAGTCCCATTTTTAGAAGTGGAGGTACGGAGGAAAATGGGAAATTTTTCTATTTTTTCAAAAGGGTCAGAAAAGGTCAAAGGAATCCCCTTGAGCTTGTTTTTACTTCTTCCACGTGGACGACCCACATTCAAAATCAAAGATCAACGGTTGTTGAGTGTCCAAATCTGATTTTCCCCCCATTTTCTCTGTAAAGCTCTTAGAAGTGCGAATCTTCATGATTTATTATTATTTCTACATGCCAAGCAGAGGAGCGAGTTAAATTTGATATATAGATTTTGGTGGAGGAGATTTGGAGGCGTCTTTCGCCATTAAAGTAGTTTGACTATAGGGCGTGGTCTCGGTTTTCTCGGTTTTCTTCTCCCGAGCAAGCAAGGGACCAGATTTGATCGATATGGGGTGAAATTGGTTGGTGAATGGATGGAGGCATGTGTCAAAAGTATTTCTCAAGGGCGAAGATGCGGGAAAACTTGGAAAATTTTCCTTTTTTCCAAAAGAGAGTCAAACGGTAGAATTTCTCCACGTTTCCTTTGGGGCCCACCTTAGGACACGTGTCAGGCCCATTTTTAGAAGTGGAGGTGTGGAGCAAAATGGAATTTTTTTCCATTTTTTCAAAAGGGTCAGAAAAGGTCAAAGGAAGCCCCCGAGCTTGTTTTTGCATCTTCCACGTGGATGGCCCACATTCAAAATCAAAATCAAAAGTTGTTGAGTGTCCAAATATGATTTTCCCCCATTTTCTCTGTAAAGCTCCTAGTAGTGTGAATCTTCATGATTTCTTATTATTTCTACACGCTAAGCAGAGGAGCGAGTTAAATTTGATATTTAGAATTTGGTGGAGGAGATTTGGAGGCATCTTTCGCCATTAAAGCAATTTGACTCTCGTGCCCGGTCCGGTTTTCTGCTTTTTCTTCTCCTCAAAGCAAGCAAGGGACCAGATTTGATCGATATGGGGTGAAATTGGTTGGTGAATGGATGGAGGCATGTTTTTCCCAAGAAAAGAGTTGAATGTGGGAAGAAATCAAAGAGATTTTCCCTCGAGCACCTGGAGACTTTTGCAGATCTGATTCTGTGAATCACGAAAGAATCATGGAAAGCACTGGTGCATTTAAAGTTTTTGTATTTTGGGAGGAAGGGGCTCTATTGGAAATAATATAAAGGGCATCAATTCATCGTGTAAATGGTTGGGAGGTTGGAAGTTGGGAGTTTTTAGAAAGATCAGGATTGATTTTCTCTAGTAGAAAAAGCTTGACAGAGCCCATCCATTTTGAGAAACTATCTAAAGAAGCCTGTATATCTCTCTTTGTGTCAAATTTTATCATATCAAGGTGTTTGTAAGTGTAAAACCATTAACAAGCTTTGAGATTGTTTTGGAAACTTTCCCTTGCTGATCAACTTGATCAAACTTTGAGTTATTATGTGTTAATCTTGAGTAAAGTGTATTTATTTCATCTCTAAATGCATACGAGTAGTTTTTCTTGTTTCTATTGCAATCTTGTACCAAAATAGGGTCCAATCACATAGGTCTCAGTCCTTGTGATAGTTTAGTGGCATCTACAATTTCATTTCTCAAAAGAGCCTTCATCTGGGAGTGGGATAAACGGTTTAAAATCACTTTTCTTTCATTTTGTTGATAGAGATTCTTTGTAAGCCTTTGGGTGTACCTCAAGCGTGAATTGGTTTAAATCTTGGTGCTTTATTGGGTCCTCTTACTTGAGCCTTTGTGACAAAATCCCACAGGTTGTGTGAAAGAGTGCTGATTTGGGCCTCCATTAAAGCACATATTCTAGTTGAGGAAACAATTTAACTTTTTATGGCATTTTGTTGATTGAATCTTTCCATTTTGCATAAGCTCTCAAGGATCTGGTGAGTCAAGTTCATCATGTCTCCCCTCCCACCAAAAAATCTATTTAAAACAACTAATCCTACCCATACTACCCCTGTTTTTGCTTTGTATACCCACCCAAGACCAAAATCCTTTTACTAAAGTATGTAGAATAGATCAAGGTCTTAGATGTCTTTAGTAACCTTTGCCTTGTTGTGAAGATATCTCCATGATCTGGAAGTGACAACTCGTGAGAGTCAGATGTGGTGTGTTGATCATATTTTCCCAAGGCCTTCTCCACAAAATTTATGCAAAAGAAAGGTACCTATATCTCCTTTCAAATAACAGAGGTTACAAAATAGGTTCTCTTACCTTGGTTGAAAGGCACAACCTAAAATAGTTAGGATAAGATCACATCCTTTTGAGGTGTTATCCATCTCTCCAAAAATCCAAGTAACAAAGGGACAACTAGATTTCTCCCGGCTACAAAATGACATACATTTATGATCTATCTACCTCTAAGATCCCTGTTGAATTTGTGTTGCTGCTTGGTTTGAAAAGGAGAAAAATTTGGGTACCAACACTTATGGCACCGTTGTTGGGGATTTGTTAATATGGAGTTTCATTGAGTTATTGAAATGTAGTCCATTCACATCAATTTGGCCCGTCAACAACACTTATGGAACCATTGTCGGGGATTTGTTAATCTAGAGTTTCACTGAGTTATTGATTTGCAGTTCATTCACATCCATTTGGCCCATTAACAACACTTATGGTGTCATTTCCAGGGGACTGTTTTTGAATTGCTGAGACTAATTTTTTGATTCACTGCCAGTTCATATCTATTTGGCCAGTACATCTCACATTCAAGCCCTGGTAAAACACTTCTTGTATGCTCCAAGTGTTGTATGCAACTTCTCAAGTTTCTACAAGTTTTCCATGGGTATTCTTTGATAAATTTTGGTTAAGAAAGGTCAAAATCTTTCTATTTCCAGTTTCTAGCATTGGCAGATACTTGACAGATCATATTTAGTGCATTTGCACAACTAAGGTGAAAATCCTTAGTGGCGACTCCCTGTTGATCTGATTCTTAAAAGTACCAGTGTCTTAAACCTCTGTCAAGTAAGAATTGTTACTAATATTTGCAAAGCTGGAAGGCAGAAGATCTTTCTTTGCTAGGGATCTTGCTCGAACATTGTTTCCAGAGCTAGGAAAAGCAAAATCAGAAGCAAGAAAAGCTTAGAGAGTTGTGGGAGAACAACAAACAAGAAGGGGGATCTCCATTGATGAAAGTGAACGGCCTATCATTGAAGACTGCCATTCAAGTGACTCGAATCAGGTAGCCTCTTTATGGAATTGAATTCTCTAGTGGGAAGGGACTTCATTTTATTTTGAAACATTTACTTCACATTTCGCACCCGTCTTTTCGAAGTAGATAGGGATTTCCAAGAAGCAAGGCCTTTGTGGGATCTCCATTTTGAAAACTACACTCCTATGTTCCAAGGACCTTCGCCCCCTCGGTTTATCACCCCTCAGGATCACCTCCTCGAATCAATATGGCTCAACCTTAATCCCTTTTGTTGTAACCACTTTTGGACCTATTTGTGGGGATGGTTGGTTATCCAAATGCAGTACCTCAAGATGTAAGGAATAAACTTCCTAAGCTCCAGGGAAACAATGCCATAATTGGTGACTAAGCATCTAAAGCTCTTCCTCAATATGATGGAAGATTTTGAGATTGAGCATGAATATGTGTACATCAAATTATTTGTTCACATTCTAGAGGAGGATGCAAGGGATTAGTATAAAGCATTTCCAGATAACTCTATTGGCTCTTGGGCTGAGATGAAAAATGCATTTAGATTGCAATATGGTGATAGGACTGACCCTAGGTTTCTTCTATCAGAGTTTGAAAACATCAAGAAGAATCCCAATGAGCCAGGACATGATTTCAACATAAGGTTCAATAAGACCTTGAGTAGATTTCCTGTTATGATAAGGCCATGTGATGAGTTATGTTTGATCAAATATGCTGATGCATTTGATAAAAAGGTTGCATATTACTTAAGAGACAAGAACCCCAAAATTTGAGGCAGGCCTTCACCATGGCTTTGCAAATAGAGAACAACATCAAGGCAATTGGAAAGCCTCCAAAGAGGGAAGGTGTAAAGCTGGTTAACCTAGAAAAACCTCAGACAAGCAAGGCTACTGATTTGGAGAAGGTTGTGAAAATTTGGAAGGGGCTATCAAGGAGATCTCCTACAAACTAGCCTGAGCTGAGAAAGGAGTTAGGTAGAGCTCACAAGGACAACACAAGCAACAAGGCCAAGACAAATTTACAAATCATCAAAGAATTGATGACAAAGGAAAAGGAGCTATTGGATTTAATAATAGGTAGCCTCAAGGCAGAGAAATTAGAATGGTGCCTGATCCTTTGGCTACTATAGTTGATGTTGTGGAAGAAATAGAAGTCATTGATTGGTGTAACAAATGTTTCATGCCCCATGCTCCGTATGAAGAAGATCAACTAGAAGAAAATGCAGTTGATAATAAGAGTGATGATGATTTTTGCATGATGGGGTGCTCCACCGGCTCACAACAAGGGGCAACCTTAATTAAGGTGATAAGTGCTAGAACTGCGCTGCCACTTTTTGGGACTGCATTCATAACATACATATTCCTCCTCCCTCTCATACTTTATAAGTAGATATTATGTACAAGGTTTTGAATTTCCCAATAATGAATTTGAATATTTAAGGGCTTTAATGATAAAAATGTATGATGGAGGAATCCCATCTGAGGAGGACAAGCAATTATTAATGAATGTTGTTGTGGCTCAAGAGAAGGAATATAACACAAGAAGTAAGGTCACAAGGGGTAGGGCGTCGGGCCAAGAAAAATCTCCTTACTTTCTAACATTCCTAAAGAGGCTCCTAGGAAAGATCCCTCTGCCAAAAGCCCTGCAGTTCCAAGAAAAAATCATACCCCTCCTTATGCTCAAGCTATCAAGAATCCTGTGCCACCCAATGAATGTATCAACTTTCCTTCCAATCGCTAGGCCAAGAATGTCTCATATGACATTGCCCAATTTTTGAGTCAAATCAAAGTCTCTGTTCCAATTGTTGAGTTACTAAGGATTCTTGAGCACAAAAGGAGAGCATTTGAATACTTGGGATTGAGTGAAGAGAAGACAGCCCTAGGAAGAAATGTGAACATTGTGGAGAATCCTCTAGCCATTGAAGAGTTTGAGACACCATCAGCATCAAAAGAGCTAGTTGAACCACATGACGTTTATTTGGGGATATCTTTGGTAGACTCTCAGTTGAATGTGGATCCATTCTTTACTACTTTGATCATCAAGGATAGGCTGCTCCATAACTATGTTTGACTTAGGGGCATTATGCAATGTCATGCCTTTGGAGGTCATGAATGAGCTGATTATTAAGGTAGCAATAGCATATGGGAAGTGCACTGCCATGGAATCCATAGAGGTGCCAGTAGTGGGATGTGTGAAGGGTTTGGTGGTGTAGCTTGCAGCCTACCCATGTAAAAATTTAAAGCTTGATGTTTTCATAGTTGATTACCCAGCCAAGTGGGGTATGTTATTGTCAATAAAATGGGCTGCAAGTGTTGGTGGTAGTCTCCAAATGGACATGTTTTATGCCACCATCCCAGTTGAGGGTAGCCTTGTCAGGTTATATGGGGAGAAGAAAATGTTGCACCTTATTGAGGATCCCAACAATGCGTCCTATGAAGTATTTTATACAAATGTTGATGCTGAAAAATTTGTGGGATTTGCTAATGGAAAAGAGCACCAGATTGAGGAGTCTAAGTGTCTTAAGTAGGCAGGATCTTCTTGGAATTTATTGTTTGATGGAGCTTGCTCCAAATTTGAAAATGGTGTTGGTGTTGTCCTAATTTCTCGAAGTCAGGAAAGGTTTGTTTTTTCCTTTGAGCTTAACTTTGAGTGTACGAATAACATTGTTGAGTATGAGGCATTGTTGTTAGGTTTAGGAATTGCTTGGAAGTATGGTGTCAGGGACATCATTGTCAAATGAGACTCAGATTTAGTTGTCAAGAAAGTCAGAAAACTATATGACACAAAGAATCAACCACTAAAACAATACAAGCATGCAGTTTGGGACTTCATTGAGATGTTTGACTCCTTCAACATTATGCATCATGACAGGAGGTTCGATGATTTGGCGGACAAGCTAGCATTGTTGGGGTCTCGGTTTGACAGTTCTACAACATCCCCTTATTGTGAATATGAGGTGGAGGTAGTGACAAGACCCTCTATCCATGACAATATAAAATATTGGTAGGTTTTTGATGATGAGGCTCAGGTCAGAAGGTTCTCAAAATGATGGAGAGTTTACTAATCAAAACATTGATTGGGAGCCATTGGTCTGTACAACAGAGGGGAAGGAAACCTTATTTGGGAAAGGCATCATCCGCCTAAAAACTAACAAAGATTCCTAGAGGGTTGGTTTCTCTTGAATTGAATTTTGATAATGTTGACTGCATTATTAATAGGCATATGGCAGCCTCGAGGGATGTTGAGGAACATGACCTTGGCACGAAGGAGGGACCAAGGAAGATTTGGTTGGGTAGCAGTCTCAACAAAGATGAAAAGCAGTCATACATCTAGTTGTTAAAGAAGTACCAAGATTGCGTTGTTTGGACCTATTCGAGCTCAAAGCATACAGAGAAGACCTGTTCCGCATGATATTCCCTGGATCCCAGTGTAAAACCCTTTAGGTAGAAGAAGAGGCCAATTGAGGTAAATGAGATTGAGGAAGAAAGGGAAGATGTTTTTAAAAGATTGATGAGTTCGAGTGGTACAAGGATGTGATGTTCTATCTCAGACACTTAAACTACCCTGAGCATTTGAATAAGAACTAGAAAAGAGCTCTTAAGTTGGCTTCCTAGAAATATGTCATTTTTGATTTTGGGTTGGCATGGAAAAACCCAGAGGGAGTCCTCTTAAGATGCATCACTGAAGATGAAGCCCCCGAAATAATTGTTGATCTCCATGGAGGAGTTTATGGGGGCATTTTGCTGCAAGAGTCACAATACATAAGATCCTAAGGGCTGGTTATTGGTGGCCAAATATTTTCAAGGATGCAACCACGTTAGTCAGAAGATGTGAGAGTTGTCAGTGTTTCTTTGGAAGGATGAAGGCTTCATGCTCCCTACCTTTGCATTCTGTATCAATTGAAGCCCCATTTAAGCAATGGGGAATGGAATTCATTGGTGAGATTTCAGACCCTTCAAGTGCTGGCCATAAGTGGATTCTTGTAGCTACTGATTACTTTACCAAGTGGGTGGAAGAAATCCCCACCAAGAAGGCTACACACCAAGTTGTCATGGATTTTGTGCTAAACAATATTATTTGCAAGTTTGGAGTACCAGTCAAAATCATAGTTGATAATGTGATGAGTTTCAGGGCTAGACCTCTGTTGGTTTGAAAACTCACGATTAGGCGGAGTGTGGGGAAATAGGCCAACAGTGTGCAGGGAAAAGCCCCTCTTCAAGACAGTGAAGTGAAACTGGTTTATTGCTAATCTATCAAGCAAGAATCTATGCAAATCTACACTATTCTAACTTCAGGGGGTTTGGGATCTCATCCCAGTAGAGGTAGTTCCAACTACGAATAGAAAGGTAGGAGGGAAGGAACAAAGGAGGGTAGATCTGAAGGAAGAAAAGAAATGAATTCCAAGATGGAAAGGTCAGAAGGTTTATGCTTTGAGCCGGTAGTAAACAAAGCCAAAATTACTTGCATAAACAATTAAAGCAATACTGATGAACAGATGACAATAGTAAGAATGAATCTAATCAGAATAAAAACATAGATCTAACTTGAGAAAGATATGATGCAAATAACACACACATTAAGCACAAAGTCTGAATATGTGTATTAATATTTCTTCTATTGCAAGAAAACACAAAGTCTTTCTCTCCTCACTTCTTTTTCATACAAAAATGTTCACCTGGAATACAAAAAGTATTCAAGTATTTATAGAAGGAGAGGAGGAAAGAAGACAAAAGCAAACCCACTACTTACAAAATATCTTACAAGATATTTACAAAAGATCTAGAAAATATCTAAAAAGTCAATAGTTGACTTGGGAAAGTTTTTTAGATGGCAACATCCCATGGTGCAACATGGATGAGGTCATCGTGTATGCCAACAATTTTTTTAAAATATTTTACAAAAACGATCAACGCATCCCATAAAGAAGAAACTACTCTGCCCATTGTAAAAGGGCGCATTTTTAGACATGTCGACACACAAATTTCTCCCCTTTGTAAAATGGCGCAGATTTTAGCCATGTCGACACACAAATTTCTGCCCTTTGTAAAAGGGCACAGTTTTAGACATGTCAACATACAATTTTTTCCTGAAGGATAAGCAAAAAGTGGCTAAGTCCTGAAACAACTTGATTTTTTGAAAGGGAGTTTTGGGCTATTTCAAATATTATCAAACTTCCCTAGGGGTCAAAACAGAATTTTTGGTATAGTTACCTACAAATTGCCCTTGTCAATTTTACAGGATAACAAGCTGGCTCTTTCTGGGGACTATCTTTGAGTGAAACTTAAGGGTAGAGAATCCCAGATTTTTCATGTGCCTATCCATTGGGTTACAGAGAGTCAAAAACAAGGGTGACCAGGGGTGAACAAAAAGGAAAAGAAAGGGAACACACAACAAACAGAAAGCAAACACACAATGAACAAGAAAACTATACAAAGAAGAGAGCAAACTCTACTTCCTAAAGATCTTCAGGTGCTGCCCGCTATAGGGAAGCGGGAGCTCGGTTTCGTCTCAGATATGAGAGATAGAAACTATTCCCTCCATTGAGCTGTTTGATCTTGTATGGCCCTCTCCAAAGAGAGTCAAACTTCCCATGCATCCCTTTCAGTTCTCTTCATTTGTCCCACAGAAGAACAAGATCTCCTACTTGGAAATCTCTTTGCTTAGCTTTCTTGTCGAACAGCCTCTTAACTTGATTATGATGTTCAATGATCTTTTTGACCACTTTCACTCACTTTTCTTCAAGTTCCGTTAGGTACATAATCCTCTTTTCAAGATAATTTTGAAAAAGTTTCATCCTCAATTTCTCGAGTCAAGCGCAGAAAGGTGAAGTTCTACGAAGATAGGGATTTCAGCATCGATTCCATATAACACTTGGAAAGGTGACATGCCGAGAGACCTATTTGGAGTGATACGATATACCGATAAAGCATCATACAATGATTTGTGTCAAGACCGCTAGTTTTTATCAACTAGCTTCCGTATGATAGTTACTGTGTTCTTTTGGATTGGATTCTCGCTTTCGAACATTTTCCTGAGGATAATAATCAGAAGCATGAGCCAAGGTTATTCCGTATCCATAACAAAAACTAATAACTTCCCGTGAAGAGAAGTTGGAAGCGTTGTCAGCAACGATTTTGTGTGGAATGTCAAATATCACAATAATATTCTCCTTCGATGAAGTTGCAAACAACTTCAGAAGTGGCATGCTTGACAAGTATGGCCTCCACCCATTTCATGAAGTAATCCATTGCTGTTAGGATGTAACTATGCCCAACACTTGATTGAGGATTGAGCGCTCCAATGAAATCAATTCCCCATTGCCTAAATGGTTTGTCAATGATGACGGGCCTGAGGGGAAACATGTAACCAGCTTTGGTTTGCCAATGAACTGTTGGCAAAGTTCACATTTTGCTACCCAGGTGGTTGCATCCTGAAATAGCATTGGCCAGTAGTACCTAGCCTGAATGATTTTATGTGCTGTCATAGATGAGGAGAAGTGACCACCACAGGCTGAGTCATGAAAACTTTCCAATAATTTTACCTGCTGCGGCTTGTCAACACATCATAGAAAAACATGCCGTCAATTCCGTGTTTATACAATCCATCATCCCATATGACATATCTTACGGCTCTAAGCTTCACCATTCACTTTTCCTTTGTGGTTAGGTGAATTGGGCACTCGCCATAGGTGAGAAAGAATGTGATGTCAGAATACCATTCATCGTTGGTGGCGACGAATAGAACCATGGGCAAAGAATCGCTTTCTCTAGTTCATTTTGTTCTCCATCAATGTGATCAGCTTTCTCTTTAGGTACCTTTGAGTCTTTATTTTCAGCCATCAGCCGACACAGGCCCTTACCTCTTACCAACTTGGTTAGTTTGATGTCTAGATCATATTCTTGGACCTTTGTGATCCAATTCCCTCGTAAGCTCCCTAACTCCTGTTGAGTCAGGATAGACTTAACAGCCGTGTCAGGAACCAACACTACTGTATGAGAATTCAGAATATAGTAGCGGAAGTTCTTGACTGCTTTTACCACGGAAAAGGCATGCTTTTCTAATTGTGACATCTTCAATTCATGAGGCTTAAGAGGAGAGCTCATGAAAGCAATCGGGGATTCAATATCCTCAGAGTTCTTTTGCATCAAAATAGCTGATATAGTATGTGTAGAGGCATAACTGTACATGATGAAGTCTTTGCTGAAGTCAGGAAACTCTAGAACAGGAGTGTGAACGATGGAGGTTTTTATGTCTTCAAATGATGTCTTGCCTTCCTCACTCCATCGGAATGTTTGGGACCCTTTCATCATATTAGATATATGACGAGTCTTCTCAACAAAATCAGGAATAAAGCGTTTGAGAAAATTTACCTTTCCGAAGAAAGAGTGAATGTCAGTCTTGCTTGTAGGCAGAGTAAGGCTCTGAATAGCCTTGACTCTTTCAACATCTATCTTAGTTCCTTCTCTACTAACAACATGTCCCAGCAGCTTTCCTTCGGTGACCCCAAAAATTGACTTCTTGGGATTCAATGAAATTTTGTGCTCTGGGCATCTGATCAAGACTTGTTCCAAATGATCATAGTGATCACTTCATCTTTTGGAGAACACGGTTAGGTCATCTAGGTAAACCACGATGAATTTTCCCATCATACCTTTAAATGAAAATTCCATTGCTCGTTAGAAGGTGGCACCGACATTGATCAAACCGAACGACATTCTTTTGTAGGCGAAGGTACCCCAAGGAGTGGTGAATGTTGTTTTGAACTGATCTTTAGGTGTGACTTGAATTTTATTGTAACCTGAAAAACCGTCAAGCATAGACAACATTTTTGAACCAGTTACTGCTTGTAGCACTTGATCCATTATCGATAGTGGATAGTTATCTTTTAAGGATGACTAGTTCAAGTTGTGAAAGTCCACGCATATGCATATCTCGCCATTCTTCTTCCACACAGGCACAATATTTGTAACCCATGTACTATAATGAATTGGAAAAATAATTCTTGCGTTCAGCATTTTCTAAATTTCAGCTTGGATGGTACTCGAGATTTTGGGGTTGTAATACCTTTTCTTTTGACAAAAAGGCTTGACATCATCCTTGAGTGGAATGTCATGTTGAATGTCCTTTGGCTTGAAAGACTTTAGATCAACATAAGACCATGCTAACACATCCATGTACTTTTCAGCAACTTAACAAATTTTCATTTTTCCTCGGGCATACAACACTTCCCGATATTCACGGAATGAGGATGTTCCACAGTACCCAGATTGACGGATTCAATTTTCGGAGAAGAGCAAGGATCATCCTGTCGCTTTTTCTTGAAAAAATAGTCATGATTATCAAATAATCATTCTAAGGAAACCAAACCTCTCGGAATCTTATTTCCTTTGAGTTGTATCACTGTATCTTTTTCAGATTCATGTGCTTGACCGGTGAGAGACTCATAACATGTAGAAGTTGATCCATCGAAATGAAGTTCTTTGAAATTGTCAGCTTTCTCCAAAAAGGTGATAAGTTGGTTGTCATCATTGAACACTTGCCAGTGTTGTGAATTATCTGGCACACTTGGGTGAAAAACCACTTCAATGGTATATGTATCCATTTTTAACCCTGGGTGAGGGAGCATGAGAGAGGCTGAGACGACCAATGAATCAGCCATGTCATTTTGAGCTCGCGGAACTGCTTTGATTGAGAAAGCATCAAACTCTTCGATGCTATCCCATACTGCATTGCGGTAGTGTCTGAGCTAGTCATTCTTTACTTGGTATATCCCTTTTACCTGATTGACAATTAGCTCAGCATCACCTTGCACTCTTAGATTCTTGATTCCCTTCTCTTTTACAACTTGCATGCCAAGTAACAAGGATTCATACTTGGCAAGTATTATTTGTATTGAAGAACTGCAACTTGAAAGAAAAAGGGAAAATCTCCTCTTTAGGAGATATTAGAACAACCCCAGCACCACATCCACTTGTCGCATAACTGCCATCAAACTGCAATGTCCATACTTTGTTGAGATCCTCTTTTGGATGAGAACATCCATTCTTTCTGAGTCGGTGGACAAGAAGTAGTTCCCCATCCTGATGATTTGAAGAGAATCTGAGCCTTAGGGTCATCAGAGTTTATGACTAGATATTTCTTTTGTGACTCTGGTTCCAATGTCTGCATCACCCCTTTGATAGGAATCCTAGCTTTGGACCAGTCCATATGAATTTCCCCACAAAATTCTTTACAAAAGCTCCTCCCTAGCAATATCCCGTATGCTACTGGAATATCAGCTATGAGAATAGTCATTTTTATCCTTTTCTCGGGAAATGTCATGAATGCAAACTGTGCATCCTTGATCTGACCAATCAATGGTACCTGTTTGGTTTCCATGGAGTAGCATTTGCCAAAAGGTTTAGTAAGTGTGAGGCCCAAAGCATGGGCGAACTTTACTGGCATAACATTGTCAGAAGCTCTAGAATCAACTATATAATTGCTTAGTTTATGACCATTGATTAGGAGAGATAGATAAAAAGGTTCAATTTTCCCTAATGCGGAAGTCGAGGTAACATTTATGCGAGACGCAGGAGGAATGGGAAGAATTCCTTTTGGGGAAATAGGAGGGATGACAGCCTAGCTTTGGATATACTTAGTTAATCTTATAAGTTGCTTTGGGTTGGACTGAAGGTACTCAACTTCAGACATCTAGATCTTGGTCTTTTTGGCGTGATCAACTATATCGAATGCGACCAAGGGTTGTGCTAACGAAGGAATGAGTCCTTCGTTTTGCATCGTAGAGGAGGGTTACTAGTCTTTATGGGACTGGAGGAAGACTAAATTGGAGGAGCAACGGAGGAAAAGATTTCTTTACAAAAGGTTTAACAAGAGGTTGAGTAGGAAGGGGATTACCTCTTTTAGTGATCGTTGGAGGTGGAGTTACTACAACCTTTTCCTTTTATTTTTTAGCAGCAACCTTTGCTTCTTTTCCTTGAGTGAGTGAAAACCACGTATGATTGTCCACTCGCATACCCTTGGGTACCCTCTTCTTCATCAGATTCCTCATCTTCAAATTCCATATACCCAATAGTAGAGTCACCAGTCGGTTCACCGACATCTTGATCATCTTCACCTTGCGACGAAGGTTCTTCGTAATTTGGATCATCTTCTTCGATTTCAACCAAAGCATTGACTGGAGGGGCTTCAATTGCTAACCTTGGAGAAGCAACAGGAAAATGCGGCCTTTGGGGGGTGTTGTTGGGAGTGAAGTTCCTCCGTGGGATATCCCGGTATGGAGTAGTAGATGATGTTTGAGCCAATTGCTTCTTTAATGAGAGAAAGTCATTCGCCATCTTTTGGAATGTTGGATCTGATGAGGTAGCCTGAGAAGAAGTTGAGGCCTTTGATTTTGATGACTCCCATCTTAACTCACCGGATATAAGAAGGTTTTCTTCTATCGAATGGCCATAGCTTGAGCAAGAGCCAAGGTGGGTATCTATTCCTGTAAAAGTAAGAAACTTACTTTCGAACTCATTGCATTCAAGAAGAAACACTTTTGATTCTCTAATGTCGGCATCATGGCAAGCGACACACGGTTGATCAGTGAATTGAATCGGGTGATAAAATCACACATGGTTTCATTGGTCTCCTTCTTCATGTGAGTGATTTGTGACAATAACGCAAATGTGTCTTCTGAAGGTTTGTATCTGTCTTCAAATGTAGTCCGCAATGTGGCCCAATTGGTGATGGATCCAGCTAGTAAATGTTGGAACCATTCTGATGTAGGCCCTTGCAAGGTCTCCAGAAAGAGACGTACCGATACGTCCTCATGAGTCACGTCTAGAATGCTGCATGACATAATAAACGCAGCTATATGCACATCTATGCTTTGATTTCCGCTCCCATCAAATTTCGAGAAATTCTTGCAATTTCCGTGAGGGAGGGGGTTGACTAGATGCGGCAGTGCTAGAGGACCCATGGCATTTCCCCATGGTACAGGAAGATTTGCTACCATTTGAAAAGTAGGAAAAAGAACACGAGTAGGGAGTGTGGTTCCACTTAGCAAAAGAGCACTGCAAGTTGATGTCGAGGCACCCTGTGAAATCGACTCTTTCATGGAGGCGAGGCACTTCTTGTTGATCGATCCACTGAGCTCAATGATGTGAATCGTGCTGGAGTGATACTGAAATTGTGCCTTCGAAGTAGATAAAAAATTGGATCAACTTCCCTCGAGCTCTTCTGCTACGAGTAAATGGTTCACCCGCCAACGTACCCATTCAGATCTGCAACAATTAGGAGCAGATTTACAACAATCTTTTTGTTTATACTTGTTGATTTTCTAATTTTTCTAGCAAAAATCAGCAGCATGTACTTTTTTCAATATTTAATTTTACCCTTTTTAATAACAATTGATTGTGGTTTTCTGACAAAGATTACTAAGGATAAAAAGTGGGTCAATTTAGCAGGCTGATTTTGGATCTTTGACCTGAATTTTGCAAGTTTTGAAAATATCATGAAATGTTAGAATCTCAGATCTACTAAAATATACAAGTTTTTGTAAAAACTCAGCGAACTAAAAGTTTCTATCTAGTCCAGATCTATGGATTTTCATAAGGAAATTTTTAGTTTTGATCACTTATGCAAAAATTTTGATTTTCAACAAAGGGTTAAAATTTGCAATCTGGTAGTGATTTTTATAGTTTTTTAGTTATTTCCTTAGTTTGATCCCCAACAGAGTCACCAAAAATTGTTGGTCCGAAAAACTGTCGGTTAGGCAAGTCATGGGGAAACAGGCCAACAGTGTGTAGGGCAAAGCCCTCTTCGAGACAGTGAAGTGAAACTAGTTTATTGCTAATCTATCAAGTAGGAATCTATGCAAATCTACACTATTCTAACTTGGGGGTTTGGGATCTCATCCCAGTAGAGGTAGTTCCAACTACGAATAGAAAGGTAGGAGGAAGGAACAGAGGAGGGTAGATCTAAAGGAAGAAAAGAAATGAATTCCAAGACGGAAAGGTCAGAAGGTTTATGCTTTGAGCCGATAGTAAACAAAGCCAAACTTACTTGCATAAACAATTAAAGCAATATTGATGAACAGATGACAATAGTAGGAATGAATCTAATAGAATAAAAACATAGATCTAACTTAAGAAAGATCTTATGCAAATAACACACACATTAAGCACAAAGTCTGAATATGTGTATTAATATTTCTTCTATTGCAAGAAAACACAAAGTCTTTCTCTCCTCACTTCTCTTTTCATACAAAAATGTTCATCCGGAATACAACAAGTATTCAAGTATTTATAGAAGGAGAGGAGGAAAGAAGACAAAAGCAAACCCACTACTTACAAAATATCTTACAAGATATTTACAAAAGATCTAGAAAATATCTAAAAAGTCAATAGTTGACTTGGGAAAGTTTTTAGATGGCAACATCCCATGGTGCAACATGGATGAGGTCATCATGTATGCCAAATTTTTTTAAAAATATTTTACAAAAATGATCAACGCATCCCAGAAAGAAGAAACTACCCTACCCAGTGCAAAAGGGCACATTTTTAGACATGTCGACACACAAATTTCTCCCCTTTGTAAAATGGCGCAGCTTTTAGCCATGTCGACACACAAATTTCTACCCTTTGTAAAAGGGCGTAGTTTCAGACATATCGACATACAAATTTCTTCCCTTTGTAAAAGGGCACAGTTTCAGACATGTCGACATACAAATTTCTGCCCGAAGGATAAGCAAAAGTGGCTAAGTCCTGAAACAACTTGATTTTTGAAAGGGTGGGCTACTTGAACATTATCAAACTTCCTAGGGGTCAAAACAAAAATTTTGGTATAATTACCTGTAAATTGCCCTTGTCAATTTTGCAGGATAACAACCTCTGGTGGCAATGTGTAAAGGATATGGGATCAATTTGACATATGCGTCTAATTATAATCCCCAAGGAAATGGACAAGTTGAATCCAATAATAAGAATTTGCTAAATATTATCAGAAAAACCTTGGAGTTGAACAAGAGAAAATGGGGTGAACAACTAAAGTTTGTTGTCTGGGTTGATAGGATCACTGTCAAGATATCCACTAGAAAGAGTCCATTTGAGTTGGTATATGGGACTCAGGCCCTGCTGCCCCTGCATATGTAAATCTTCTTCACGGGCTCATTCAAAACCGGAAGATCAAGAAGTGAGTCCTCATGATGCCCGCATCAACCAGATTGTTGAGCTTGATGAAGAGAGGAGGGCATCTCACCAGAGGAATATAAGGTTCAGAGAAAAGCTAAAGAAACTGTTTGACAAGAAGGTCACTCTTAGAGCCTTCAATATTGGAGATCTTGTGCTATTATGGGATAGCAGGCGTGAGGATAAGGGCAAGCATGGAAAGTTTGATTCATTGTGGATGGGCCCTTACTCCATTGACATCAGAATTAGTGAACACACCTTCTTCTTGAAGGATTTAGATGGTGAATTGTTTGAGTTGCCTGTTAATGGCAGGCATCTGAAGCATTTCTTGGATTGATTCCTTTGAGTCAAGGTAAACACCTTTTGTATAGTGTATAGTCAGTTGTTTGTTTCTTGTTTTGTGTTTTGGTTTGTTCTGGTCCTCGGTGACCTATTTTTGTTGGCTTCTTTGTTTGTTTTTGGAGATGGCTCTGTTGCTCGCCCGCAAAGATGACTTTGTTTCCGAATGGATATTTTAGCACTTGGTCTACTATTATTCTTGTGGCACTCACAGGGAGTGCCCATCCCCGAGTCGGAGCCAATGTTGGTGCTCAAAATGGTCTCACCCCATCTGTGCCTTTGAAAAATTATTCATTCATGGCCTCTGTCATTTTCTCCTTCCCTGTATGGTGCTTGGTCGGTCTTATTGCCATTTTTAGTCTGCTCTTGGTTTGAGGATCATGTGTGGTTCTGTATTTGTCTCATGGTCCCTTTGTTCCTTTGAAAAAGCCCTGTATTTTTGGTCTGCATGTGCTCTGTCCCTTCAAAACTCATGTTTTCCTATTTTCTCCATGCTCCACAATCAAATTTTTTTGTTCTTGTCATTTTTCCCTAGGTACTCGTGGAGAAATGAGTTGATGTGTCCCTAAAGGTCATGTTTGAGCCTTCTTCGTAATAGTTCAAATTCTTTATCCTTGAAGAAAACATCATATCCTGGCTCGAATGGACGTTTCTTTGTGTTTTACGGTTTGACGGGTGTTTCTCCCGGTAAAATTTGCATCATTCAGTTGACAGGGAAACGTGGCACCTCTTGGTTGGATGTGGATCAGATTAGTACTTTGGAAATTCTATAAAAATCCTAAACTTTAAAATGTGTCCACGTGGAGGAACGACACTCTGCCTAAGAATCAACTTTTGGTTTGGCTTTGAAGTAGCACCAGGAGGACACATGGAGAGCTGGTAGGAAAGAGACAAATGGAGGCCCATCTCAAGGAGCGCCATTGTGACACATGGAAGTTTGACAAGTCAAAGGGGTGGGTAGGCGGACCATCGGGGGAAATTTGGATTTTTTCCCCTTGATATGCAAATGACTAAAAACATCAAAATGGCCCGCAAGCCCGATAAAGGGAAAAGTCAAAGCTTGCTCCATTCAAAGGCGGAGGTGCGGACCCGCGGAGGAAAGTTGGAAAATTTTCCTTTTGAGAGAAAAGAGTTAAAAGTAAAAAAGGAAGCGTAGTTCACTGGGACCCACATTGGGACATGTGTCAAAAGTATTTCTCAAGGGTGGAGCTATGGGGAAAACTTGGAAAAATTTCCTTTTTCCAAACAAGAGGTAAGATGGCATAATTTGGTCATTGCAGTTCTTTTGGGACCCACCTTAGGACATGTGTCAGGCTCGTAGCTCGAGGGCGGAGGTGCGTAACAAAATATGAATTTTTTTCATTTTTTCCAAAAGTTGTAAAAAGTCAAAGGAAACCCCCGAGTCTGTTTTTAAATTTGAATCTTCCACATGGACGGTCCAAATTCAAAGATAAAATCAATGGCAGTTGTGCAACTGTATCTTATTCTTCCGCCATTTTCAATCTAGAGCTCTTGGAAGTGCGAGTCTTCATGATTTCTTAGTATTTCCTACACGCCAAGCAAGGAGGGGAGTAAATTTTGATATCTAAGTTTGGTGGGGGAAATCTGAAAGACATCTTTCGCCATTAAAATGGTCTGGCTTCCCGATCGGATTTTCCATTTTTCTTCTCCCGAGCACATAAGGAGCCATATTTGACAGATTGGGAGCGTGAGTGGTTGGCGAATAGAAGGAAAAGGTCACCTACCAAGAGAGGGAGTTGAATGTGGGAGAGGCTCAAAGAGATCTACCCTTTGAGCACCTACTGGACTTTTTACAGATCCGATCTAAGAAATCACGATCGAAATCATAGCGAGCACTGGTGGCACTCAATGTCTAGTTTTTGGGGGAAAAGGGCTCTATTGTAAATTTTATAAATGGCATGAATTTTTTGTGCAAAGGGTTGGAAGTTGGAGGTTGGAGTGTTAGAGGTTGAAGAAAATTCCCGAGAGGAAAATTTGACAAAGCCTTTCTTTTGAGAATTCATCTGAGAAATTAGGTTATCTCCTTTTGTATTAATTTTTATTGTGTCAAGGTGGTTGCAAGTGTACAACCATTGACAAGCTCTGAGATCATTCTATGAAACTTTCCCCTGCTAATAGAGTTAATCAAATTCGAGTTTTTATGTGTTGTCTTGAGTAAAATATGTTGGTTTTATTTCTGAATGTATGCAAGTATTTTCTCCTATTTCTATTGCAATCTTGTATTAAAATATGAACCAATCACACAGGCCTCAATCCTTGTGACAGTTTAGTGGCATCTGCAATTTCATTTCTCGAAGAGCTTTCATTTAGGATTGGAATAAACGATTTAAAACCACTTTTCTCTCATCTGTTGACAGAGATTGTCTATAAGCCTTTGGGTGTACCTTAGGCATGATTTGGTTTAGATATTGATGCTTTTTGGGTTCTCTGACTCGGGCCTTCGTGATAGAAACTCAAATATTGTGTGAAAGAGTGCTGATTTGGGCGTCCATTAAAGCACATATTCTGGTTAAAGAGACATTTTAACTATTTGTACCATTTTGTTGGTTTAACCTTCCATTTTGTAAGATTCCTCAAGGATCTGGTGAATCAAGTTCACCCTACCCCACCTCCTACCAAAACTTCATTTCAACAACAACCAATCCTACATGTACTACCCCTATTTGTCCTCGTATGTATACAAATGCATAATCTATGTTACCAAAACATGCAGAAACAATTAGGGTTTCAAATGTATTTAGTAGCCTGAACCTTTCCCAGAAAATATCTCCACTATCTAGAGTGACAACTCGTGAGAGTTATATTTTGTTGCATTGATCATATTTTCTCCAAGGTCTCCTTAACATCTTCATTAAGAAGGATATCTCTCCACCTCCTCCATAACAACAGGCTACAAAAGGGTCCTCTTACCCTGGTTAAAAGGCACAACCTAAAATAGTGAGGATAGATCAAATCCTCTTGAGGGTGCTATCCATTTCTCTACATTTGAGTGACAGAGGGCCAGTTAGATCTCATCCCCGGCTATAAAATGACTCATCATGATCTAATCTGTCTCTAAGCTTCCTGTCAAGCCAGTGATGCTACTCAGACTTTGAGGGAGAATCAATTTAGATACCAACACCTAAGTGGCACCGTTGTTGGGGACTTATTTGAGTTGATGAGACTATTTGTTGATTCACTACCAGTTCATATCTATTTAGACCGTCAATAATGCTTCTAGTGCCATTGTCGGGGACATAGTGATTGCAGTTCATATTCAGACCCTGGTAAAACACTTCTTATATACTCCAAGTGTTGTGTGTAATTCTTTCAGTGTTCACACCTAGTGCATTAGCTTTCATTTGATAAATCTGGGCAAGGAAAATCCAGAATCTTTCCATTTCTAGTTTCTAGCATTGACAGACATTTGATAGATCATATTTAGTGCATCTGCATAACTAAGGTGGAAATCCTTAGTGGCGACTCCCTGTTGATCTGATTTTAATGAGTACCAGTGTTTTAAAACTCTGTCAAAGTCAGATTTGTTACTAATATTTACAAAGTGGAAGGAAGAAGATCTTTCTTTGTGAGGGATCCTGCTAGGACATTGTTTCCAGAGCTAGGAAAAGCAAAATCAGAAGGAAGAAAATCCTGGAGGTCTGTTGGAGATCAGCAGACAAGAAGAGGGATCTCCATTAATGAAAGTGATCGTCTTATCATTAAATACCGCCATTCAAGTGACTCTGAATCAGGTAGCCTCTTTGTGGAATTGAACTCTCCAGTTGGAGAGTGGCCTTCATTTGATTTTGAAAGGTTTGCTTCACATTTTGCACCTATCTTTTCTGAAATAGATAGATATTTCCAAGAGACAAGGCCTTTAGGGGGTATCCATTTTGAAAATTATACTCCGTGTTCTAAGGACCCTTTGCCCCTCATCAATTTTTCACCCCTCCAAGATCACCTCCTTAAAGGAACATGGCCTTACCTCCACCTGACCCCCTTTTGTTGTAAACACCTTTGGACCTATAATTTTTTGGGAATGGTTGGATATCCAAATGCAGTGCCTCAAGATGTAAGGAAAAAAATGCCAAATTTCCAAGGAAATAATGTTATTACTGGTGATCAACATCTAAAGATTTTTATCAATATGATAAAATATTTTGAGATTGAACATGAAGATGTATATATCAAGCTATTTATCCATACCTTGGAAAAGGATGCTAGGGACTGGTATAAAGCATTTCCAGATAACTCTATTGATTCTTGGAATGAGATGAGTAATGCATTCAAATTGCAATATGGTGAAAGGACTAACCCTAGGTTTCTTTTGATAGAATTCAAAAACATCAAAACCTCAAACAAGCAAGGCTGTGGATTTGGAAGAAGTTGTGAAGACTTTTGCAGGGGTTGTCAAAGAGATTTCATACAAGCTAGCCCGATGAGAAGGGAATTGGGCAGAGCTCATAAGGTCAACACAAGCAACAAGGCCAAGATAGATTCACAAACCACCAAATATCTGATGACAGAGGCAAGTGACTGTTGGATCTGGAAATAGACAGTCCCAAGCTAGGGATAATAGAATGGTACTTGATCCTTTGGCTGTTAGAGTTGCTTCGGTGGAGGAGACAAATGTCATTGATTGGTGTGACAAATGTTTCATGCCTCATGTTCCTTGTGAAGAATATCAACAGGAAGAAGAAGAAGTTGATGATGATAATGATGATGATGTCTGTATGATGGGTTGTTCCACGAGATCACAAGGGGAAACTTCAACTGAGGTGATAAGTGCTCAGACTCTTGCTACCTTTTGGGATTGCATTCATAGGGTACCTATTATTCCTCTCTCTCATACTTTGGAAGTAGATACTGTACAATCTTTTGAATTTCCCAATAATGACTTTGAATATTTAAGGGCTTTAATGATAAAGAAGTATGATGGAGGAATCCCATCTGAGGAAGATAGGCAGTTACTGATGAATGTTGTGGTTTCTCAAGAGAAGTAATATAACACAAGGAGTAAGGTTATCAAAGGGGAAGGGCCTCAGGCCAAGCCTAAAGCTCCCTTACTTTCAAACATTCCTAAAGAGGCTCCTAGGAAAGAGGCACCTGCTAAAAACCCTGCAGTTCCAAACAAAAATCATACCCCTCCTCATGCCCAAGTTGTCAAAAATCCTATACCACCTAATGAGTGTGTTGGCTTTCCTTCCAATACTTCCTTGCCAAGGAATGTCCCATATGACATAGCCTAGGTTTTAAGTCAAATCAAAGTCTCTGTCCCAATTGTTGAGTTGCTTGGGATTCCTGAGCACAAAAAGAGAGCATTTGAATTCTTGGGATTGAAAGAAGAGCAAGCGGGCCGCTAGGCGAAATGTAAATGTTGTGGAGACTCCTCTCGATTATTCAAGAATTAGAAACACCACCAGCATTGGAGGAACTAGGTGAACCTCCTGAGGTATATTTGGGGACATCCTTGGTGGATTCTCAGATGAATGTGGATCCATTCTTCACCACTTTGATCATTAAGGACAAACTGCTGCACAACTGCATGTTTGACTCAAGGGCATCATGCAATGTCTTGCTTTTGGAGGTCATGAATGAGCTAAACATAAAAGTGACAAAATCATATGGGAAGTGCACTACCATGGACTCCAGAGAAGTGCCGTAGTGGGATGTGTGAAGGGTTTGGTGGTGTAGCTTGCAGCTTAGCCAGGAAAAAACTTAAAACTTGACATCGTCATTGTTGACTGCCTAGCCAAGTGGGGCATGCTACTGTCAAGAAAATGGGCTGCAAGTGTTGGTGGGAGTGTCCAAATGGATATGTCCTATGCTACCATTCCAATTGAGGGAAGCCTTGTTAGGTTGTATGGGGAAAATAAGATGTTGCACCTCATTGAGGATCCCAACAATGCATCCTATGAAGTATTGTACACAAGTGTTGATGCAGATAACTTTGTGGGATTTTCTGAGGGAAAGGAGACTTTGTTTGGCAAGGGCATCATCCAGACTAAAGACCAATACCATTCCTAGAGGTCTGGTTGCTCTTGAGTCCAATTTTGATAATGTTGATTGCATTGTTAACAGATGCATAGCAGCCTCGAGGGACATTGAGGAGCATGATCTTGGCACAGAAGAAAAGCCAAGGAAAATTTGGTTAGGTAGCAATTTGAGCAAGGAGGAGAAGCAAAGTCATACATCCAACTATTGAAAAAATACCAAGATTTTATGGCTTGGACCTATTCTGAACTAAAGGCATACAGAGAAGACCTATTTCAACATGAGATCCCCTTGGTGTCTAATGCAAAGCCATTCAGGCAGAAGTAGAGGCCCATCAATCAACTCTTATCTCTCAAGATGCAAGAGGAACTGAAGAAGCTGAGAGATGGAGGGATTATCCAGCCCACAAGGTACTCTTCTTGGGTTACAAACCTAGTGCTAGTCAGAAAGAAAAATGGTGACATCAGGTTATGTGTGGACTTCAGAAATCTAAATAGAGCATCAATGAAGGATAATTATCCTTTAACAAATATGGAGAACATGCTGCAGTTAGTGACTAGTTCAGAGTTGCTTTCCACCTTGGATGGTTTCTCTGGTTATAACCAATTCATGGTGAAGGAATCAGAAAGGATTAAGAAAACCTTCACTACTCCTTGGGGGACCTATGTCTATGTTAGGATGCCCTTTGGTCTGATGAATGCCGGAGCCACCTTTCAAAGAGCAATGGATGTTGATTTTTTTCGTTACATCAATGAATTTATTGCAATTTATCAAGATGATGTAACAATATTTTCTAGAAAGAGAAGTGACCAATTGTTGCACTTGGAGAAGATGCTGATAAGATGTAGAGAATATGGCATCTCACTCAATCCAAAGAAATGCCATTTTGGAGTGCAGAAGGCAAAGTTGATTGGTCACATAGTGTCATAAGGAGTGATGATTGATCTAGAAAGAGTAGAGGCCATCAACAAGGTCCCAATCCCAAAGACTAAGAAAGGAATTTAGTCCTTCTTTGGGAAAATAAACTTCATTAGAAGATTCATATCAAACTTTGCTGAGTTGACCATTCCAATCACTTCCATGCTGAAGAAAGACTAGATCATCAAATGGGAGGAGACTGCCATCCAAGCTTTCAAGGATAAAAGAAGTACTAAAGCATGCACCTGTTCTGGCAGCTCCAGATTATAAGAAGTCTTTCCAACTATTTTCCTTTGCTTCAGAGAACACTATTGCTTCTATTCTGCTACAGAAGGATGATGAAGGGGCTGAGAGGCCAATTGCCTTCTTCAGTAAGGCCTTGCAGGGGGCTGAGCTGAAGTACACTATCATGGAAAAGTAGACATTTGCCTTAGTAAAAGAAACAAAGGTTTTTAGACCTTACATTCTAAGTTCTAAAGTGGTTGCTTATGTTCCCCACACCATGGTAAAGGACATCTTGTCAGAGATGGAAGTCTCAAGAAAGAGATGTAGGTGGGTGAACAAATTACAAGAATATGATATGGATATCCAAACTATGAATTTGGTGAGAGGTTTGGGCTTGGCTAAGCTTATGGTTGAGAGCAACTTGTAAACTATTGAGGTAAATGAGGTAGAAGAAGAAAGGGTAGATGTTTTTCAAGCATTGATGAATTCTGAGTGGTATAAAGATGTAATCTTTTATCTCAAACAATTGAACTTCCCTGAGCACTTAAGTAAGAACCAGAAGAGAGCCCTTAAGTTGTCTTCCCAAAAATATGTCATCACTGATTATGGGTTAGTTTGGAAGAACCCAAAGGGAGTTCTCTTAAGGTGCATTACTAAAGAAGAAGCCCCCAAGATAATTGCTGACCTCCATGGAGGAGTTTGTGGGGGGAATTTTTCTACAAGAGTCACAACACACAAGATCCTAATGGCTGGTTATTGGTGGCCAACTCTTTTCAAGGATACAACCTTGTTGATTAGAAGATGTGAAAGTTGTCAACACTCGAAAAACTTTGCCGGAACATGACACATGGTGAGCCCACGCTCGTTTAAGATATCAAATTTTTGGCACCATCTCAAGGAGCGCCATTGTGACACATGGCAGTTTGAAAATTCAAAGGGGCGGGTAGGCGGACCATCGGGGGAAATTTGGATTTTTTCCCCTTGATATGCAAATGACTAAAAACATCAAAATGGCGGCGAGGCCCGATAAAGGGAAAACTCAAAGCCTGCTCCATTCAAAGGCGATGGTGTGAACCCGCAGAGGAAAGTTAGAAAATTTTCCTTTTGAGAGAAAAGGGTTAAAAGTAAAAAAGGAAGCACAGTTCCACTGGGACCCGCATTGGGACACTTGTTAGAAGCATTTCTCAAGGGTAGAGCTATGGGGAAAACTTGGAAAATTTTCCTTTTTCCAAAAAAGAGGTAAGATGGAAGAATTTGGCCGCGGTTCTTTTGGGACCCACCTCAGGACACGTGTCAGGCTCATTTCTCAAGGGTGGAGGTGTGGAACAAAATATGAAAATTTTCCATTTTTTCCAAAAGTTGTAAAAAGTCAAAGGAAACCCCGAGTCTATTTTTAAATTCAAATCTTCCACGTGGAGGGTCCAAATTCAAAGATGAAATCAATGGCAGCTCTGCAACTGTATCTGATTCTTCTGCCATTTTCACTCCAGAGCTCCTGGAAGTGCAAGTCTTCATGATTTCTTGGTATTTCCTACATGCCGAGTAGGGAGGGGAGTAAATTTTGATATCTAAGTTTGGTTGGGGAAATATGAAAGACATCTTTCGCCATTAAAACGTTTTGGATTTTGTGCCTGATCGGATTTGCCATTTTTCTTCTCCCGAGCACGTAAGGAGCCAGATTTGACAGATTGGGAGTGGGAGTGGTTGTCGAATAGAAGGAAAAGGTCACCTACCAGAAGAGGGAGTTGAATATGGGAGAGGCTCGAGGAGATCTACCCTCTGAGCACCTGAAGACTTTTATGCAGATCTGATCCCGGAAATCGTGATCAAAATCATAATGAGCACTCGTGGCACTCAATGTCTAGTTTTTTTGGGGAAAGGGATCTGTTGTAAATGTTATAAATGGCACGAATTTTTCGTGCAAAGGGTTGGAAGTTGGAGGTTGGAGTGTTAGAGGTCGAAGAAAATTCCCGAGAGGAAAATTTGACAAAGCTTGTCTTTTGAGAATTCATCTGAGAAACTAGGTTATCTCCTTTTGTATTAAGTTTTATTGTGTCAAGGTGGTTGTACAGCCATTGACATGCTCTGAGATCATTCTATGAAATTTTTCCCTACTAATAGACTTATTAAAATTTGAGTTTTTTTGTGTTGTCTTGAGCAAAATATGTTGGTTTTATTTCTGAATGTATGCAAGTAGTTTATCCTTTTTTGTTGCAATATTGCATTAAAATCTGACCCAATTACACAGGCCTCAATCCTTGTGATAGTTTAGTGGCATCTGCAATTTCATTTCTCAGAAGAGCTTTCATTTGGGATTGGAATAAATGATTTAAAATCACTTTTCTCTCATATGTTGACAGAGATTGTCTGTAAGCCTTTGGGTGTACCTTAGGCATGATTTGGTTTAGATCTTGATGCTTTGTTGGGTTCTCTGACTCGGGCCTTCATGATAGAAACTCAAAGATTATGTGAAAGAGTGTTGATCTGGGCCTCCATTAAAGCACATATTCTTGTTAAAGAGACATTTTAACTATTTGTACCATTTTGTTGGTTTAACCTTCCATTTTGTAAGATTCCTCAAGGATCTGGTGAATCAAGTTCACCCTACCCCACCTCCCACCAAAAATTCATTTCAACAACAACCAATCCTACCTGTACTACCCCTGTTTGTCCTCATATGTATACAAATGCATAATATCTATTACCAAAACATGCAGAAACAATCAGGGTTTCAAATGTCTTTAGTAGCCTGAACCTTGCCTAGAAAATATCTCCACTATCTAGAGTGACAACTCGTGAGAGTTACATTTTTTTGCATTGATCATATTTTCTCCAAGGTCTCCTTAACATCTTCATTGGGAAGGATATCTATCCACCTCCTCCATAACAACAGGCTACAAAAGGGTCCTCTTACCTTGGTTGAAAGGCACAACCTAAAATAGTGAGGATAGATCAAATCCTCTTGAGGGTGCTATCCATTTCTCTACATTTGAGTGATAGAGGGCTAGTTAGATCTCATCCCCGACTACAAAATGATTCATCATGATCTAATCTATCTCTAAGCTTCCTGTCAAACCAGTGATGCTGCTCAGTCTTTGAGGGAGAATCAATTTGGATACCAACATCCACGACCTGGGGATGTAGTGGAGGGAGATGCCACTATGGATTTCATCCATGTGGTCCTAGGTGTCTCTAAACACGTCTCGCAACCTAACTCGCACATTCATAAACAACAAGTTTTTAACACCCAAATTTGTAAAATACATTCAAAATTTAGAAAATTAGAATTTAGTTAAAATGCATATGAAATCTTACTGTAATGTCATGATCCCTATCAATTTGTCGTTGACACATGACAAGGACAACAGTAGACTCATGAGATGTAAGCTACATACAAATAATTAAATTTCAAATTAAATATTTCATGTACAAAATTTCATATTATAGAATTAAGTAATACGAAATAATTCCTAAATAAATTTAACAATTTTGAAAAATTGTACCTCGATTAGTGGATCTGCGAGATGCTATGGTAAAGATATCACAAAGAACCTCCATGATCTACATATATGGAGGAGTCTCTATAATGATCATAAGCTATACAAAAACATGTACAAATCAATATTAATCTACATGATCGCCACATAATAGAGCCAAAGCATAATCCACGTGAAATTCCACAATTAGAAACAAAGTGTAAAGAGAAACTAACTTGTGTAAAAGTCACGCGAGGCGTGCACAAGAGCCTCGGTTCCTAGAGCAGATGATGACTCGCCAAGTTCTGAACGTATAAAAGACAAACATATATTAATATGTACATGTACGGGTGAAACATTATAATAATAAAAGTGCACAATCAAATGAAATTTGAAATTTAAGTACAACTTGTAACTTACATTTGTAACATGCCCAATTGTAGTAGCTATCATGTCGACACCAGATGTTTCCTTCATCTTGGCTCTTGTTATTTAAAATAAAATAAAAAATTAGTTTTTACATGTATGTACATAACGTACAATGAAATACATATATATTAAAATCTCAAACATGAATTAAACTATTGTATATATATATATATATATATATATATATATATATAAAATATTTATTTGACATTTACCGTGAAAGACCAAGATCCTTTGCACTAGTTCCAAAAACATCTGCCATCATCTCATCTAGAGAAAAGAAATCATGTGATCCAGAAAATGATGTCTCGCCCGCAGTGCATACGGCACCACATGATCCACAGTGGTGTGGTGTGCTAGAACTAGCGCCTCCACCAACATCACCAGATGTAATCTGCTCACTATGTTGGGTCAGAGTGTCAGTGAGCTCCCTTAATGCATGTAGTGTGTCAATCTCCACAACCTCCTTCATTGTAGGAGGGATAACTGAAGGTAGTGGGGGTTTTGGGGCATGGGGGATCCTTGGTTGACCTACGCGTGCACCAGGTCTACTCTGTGTAGAGCCACCACCTCGCCCATAAAAATTAGAAAAGTTAAAATAATTTGGGACCTCATTAAGCACGAACTCGCAATATAATTTCTTCAAAAAGAACCTCATTGTTTTTGCATGGTGGATAATAAAAAACCATCCACCATCGGTCCCAAAAATTGTTCTTGATTCGGTCATCATGGCACCAATGGATTGGGAACCATTTGCAAGTAATCGTGGGGGCATTGGTTCTTGGGTTAGTAAATAATGCACAAATGCGGTCTTTTCCAAAAAAATTGTCTTTTACGGCACCGCATGGGATAATTTATTTGCATACCAATGCCTACAATCACCTCCAAAGTTATTCCATCTGTCTATTAGGTTGGTAGCGGAGTCAACTTCGCCAATCAATGTTTGCAATGCGTTGGCTAAAGTCATGCGGGATGGATTTGTGGCATGATTTTGTCTTATATTCTGAATAAGGTTCTTAGTGACAATTTTATTTTGTCGAATTTTTCCAACGATATCAGCTTGTGCTTCTATTGGTTCCGTGGGGACAGAAGGAGCCACATGAGGCATATCTATGTTTGGAGGAGGGTTTTGCGAGAATGTTTGGAGGGTTTTGAGGATTGTTTGGGGGGTTTTGAGGATTGTTTGGAGGGTTTTGAGGAATATTTTGATGGTTTGAGGATTACGAGCTTGCCGAGCAACTGACAAAATAAATAAATTTTATAGGTTAACAAAAAATTGAAAAACCCGTGAAAATCACAACAAAAACCTAAAATACAAACAAATTGATCAAAATCAAGGGCTTACCTCTTTTTCTTGGTGGCATGGTTGAAACTATCACTTTCCACAAGTCTGAAGAGTAATTTTTAGGGGGTATTCAAAGTATGAGTGTTAAAGGTCTAGGAGAAATCGTGGTTGGAAAGGAAAAATGAGGGGAAATGAGGAGTCGCGGGTCTATTTTTTTGTCTCAGAGGACCGCGATCGTGGTTTGAAACCGTGAGTGCGGTTTTAAACTACGTTTGCGGTTTCAAACCGCAATCGCAGTTTTAGGTTCGAAATCACCGAGCTTATAAAAACAGTTGCACGAGCACGGTTTAGAAACCACGAGTGCGGTTTAGAAACCACGCGGTTTATAAACCACGCTCGTGGTACCTAAATTTCAGGTTTTTATGTCCACTTAATTGTCCACCATCTTGGTGCACTTACCCCTCTATCAAGTCCTTATACTTTTTATTTCTTCAACTTGTCAATTTTTACCCAATCTTGGCCTTCCAGATTCCTATTCAATTATGCACAAGTAGTTCTTTAACTCTGAGTTCCTCCTCTTTAGGATTTTTCTCAACATGCTTACTGATTATACGAAGTTGTTTACATTATTTTGTTTAGGATGCCGATGCAGCCTAGAATTTACCAAGAATAACCGAAGCGCACTAGAACATCACTCAACCTAGACTAAGCGCTCACCCAAAGCATGCAAAGGTACCATGCCCCTCCTTAGAGTTGTTTGTGCAGGATGTGAACATGATGAAGAGTTAATGCATTCAAATCCATAAATAGTATAAAATTTCCACATACCATATTCTAGATCTAGATCTTAAAGAATCATGAATCAAATGATAAACATAATGAAAGTATCCATGCAATAACTAGTTACAGTCACGTTTGACACCATTATTCATCCAATACGCTCAATTATATTAAATACAGTAAACACAAAAGCTTCTTACAATAATTAGTATCATAAGTTCATGCGTGTATCATTTTTGGAAGCATAACTCCATATTAGCTCATACACAACTCTCTAATCTACGTAGATTACTACATATTTATAAGGGTGGGTACTTGCCCTTCACCACTTACATAATTCCAAAAATAGGCCGCATGCTGAAAATAGCCATGCACCTTTACAATAATAGACACACATGCAAGTGCGCTAATAATAGATCTCTTCTAGTTAACTGGTAGTGGTAATCCTATTATTAACTCAAACTCATGCAAAGCGCTTAGTAGACGTTCTTCCAAAAATAGCATTTGCGTGTTGTGCAAGTTTCTATCTAGTTGTGTGCTCCGCACGCTATCTCCAAAAATATCCTGTAACCATGAAAATGGCTAAGTCTAGATTCATTCTATCTTTCACACGTGCATCCTTCCCTATCCTTTTGCACCTTCAAATCTTCCTTGCTACCACGTGCGAATCTTCTGCACGCCTTCTTCTTAGTGTCATACTTCGTCTGCTCAACATTACCCCACACTAAACTGCATTTCCACCCCGAAAATGGTTGCCTTTTGATATCTAAAGAATAAAGAATGGGAATGGAAGGAAATTAAAGAATTACTATACAAAGAATGAAATTTTATCCTGCAATATCCTCTGTTTCAACTAGAAGAATTAACTCTAGATATTCTTCTTTGATTTCAGCCTCTAAGGTTTGCCAATCATTTAGCACGGCTTCTATCTTTTCTGGAATATCCAATCCAATAGAATCTAACTCATCTTGTGCAATCTCTTCCTTCTCATTCTATAATACTAGAAAAATGTTGGACATTGCAGACATCCTTCCTTCCAGAAGATCCATCTTCTGCGTTATAAGCTTCCCAATTTCATCCAACCTTTCCTTATGGGGGTCTTGGGATGTTGTAAGGGCCTCACACTTTTTCTTGACTAGTGATGATCTCTCTGTGCACCCCAAAGTCTCATCCTTCATCTCCTTCATGACTTCATTGTCTTCTACCATCATCTTGATTCTGATTACTACTTCTGAAGCTGCAAAAATATTCAAATTTTGGTCTGCTTTCTTCATCTCTTCCTGCAAGGTTTGGAGCAATGCCTCATAAGATGAAATTTTTCTAACCATTAAAGCCCTTTCTCTCTCTGCTTCTTGCTCAGGGTCCTTTGGCACTGATATCCGAATGGGTCCATCCTCAAGCACCAAATTAACTAAGGTACGCACATAATGCATAGCCAAAGGAAACTTCTCAGGTACCTTTGACTCTAGGTGTGGTCTTACTTTCAAGACATAGTCTCCAATTTATTCTGCCATACTTTTGAAGGCCTCATTTTTTTCTATTCTAGGTCATTCTCTCCTTTTAGACGTGTTATTTTGGCATCTTTGGCCTTGTTTTCTTCTTGTAGCGCTCTAATAGTGGTAGCCTTATCTACATTCCTCCGCGCCACCTCTGTAGATACTTTCACCAAGGCATTACTCACCTGCTCGTCAGACATAATAGTGGGTTTGATAGTTATGTGCATGTTCTGTGGTGCCTTTTTCATTCTTCTTGACACACATGAATCTTCACATACATCAAAATTGGGCTCGTCCATGTGAGTTTTCATCGACCAGGACAATTGTTTCCTTGTGCGCATGGTTTCCATGTTTGGGTCCATCAAATCCCATCTATACAACTCCTTGAGGCCCACTTGTATTTTGGAATCGAGCGCGGAAAATTTTACCCGTGTCCTCGTCATAGCCGTATTCTCCACTTGTTCGCTTCATTCTTGGCCCCTTAGGTACTTGAGCGCCAAGTTTTGGAGTTGGATCTTCAATGTTATGAGTGGTATCATGTTCTGGTTCTCCTGCCTCTTTCCCTCCTTCCTCTTTATCCTTTATATCTTCATCCCTGGGTTCTTCCACTTCTTCCGGATGTACGGGGATTTAGGCACGCTCTCCGTAGACTTTTTGCCTCCTCATTTAGCTTCAACTTCGTCCTTTTCCTCTCAGTTGTCTCTTTTTGAGGAGAGATTCATGGCGACCTCCTAACAGAATGAGGATTTCCCATGCCTTGTTTCCTTGTTCTTCTGAACACCCTCTTGAAATAAAGCTCTCCTTGGAATTCTTCCAAGTCATATTCTTCTTCTTATACCTGAGGTGGGGTACCTGCGTGCTCAGTCTCCATTCTATCTATGGGCTGCCTCTAACCTCTATGTTCTAAGCCACCACTATCTTCCCGCTCTTCTTCCTCCTCATCCACCACTATAGTTTCTGCAGGCTGTGGGGCTGGCACGTTCTCTACCGTGTGCTTACCTTTAGGTGGCCCTGGGAGTGTGAACTCATTTTTTATGTACTTGTTATTATCCAAATTAGGGTTAAGCTGAAGGTATACAAGCGTGGCTCCATTGTCCCCAATATCCAAGCTTACAGGCTTCATGCTTATAACGTTTGAAATGAGCCTTTCAATATATGCAGTCATGTCTAGATATACATATGTCTTTCTCAGAGTGCGGTAGTCACACTCTACCTTGTTTGCAATAAAAATCAGGTGACATGCATCAATAAAATGGTGGACGGATGCCTGGAAGTATCATGTTGTGAAGGCATATGGCAGTTTGTACCATGGGCTCCATGTCCCATCCCTCATAGCAAACCACGTGATGTTGAAGTGTTGGTACACTGCGAACTGTACTTCCTTTCCAACTACCAAAGGTAGCTCCTTGGGGATGCGCCACTCCTCTTCAAATGCCGTGTGGAGCATGTCATACCACATCTCCACCCTCTATTTAAATGGTCCACCCATTGACCCTTCGCATAAATACTTCTCAAACCTCTCCATGAGGGACTTCTCCAAGGGGTACTCCCAAATCTTGTTCTTTGGCCCATCAGGCACTCCAATTTCCATAAATACTAAAGAAAGTAAGATAGTGCCAAAACTAATCTTATCACATGTGTGCACTTCTTTGATGATCGTTTCTACAATTTAGCTTGCTATGTTATAGACTACTCCCTGAGACATCTTCCTTGCGACATGGAGCCACATTGTATTCACCTGCGACCATCTCTCCTGATCATTCAACTTGGTCACTAGATGTGCAAGCTGTTTGTACCACTGGGTACTTCAATTTATCAATGTCCATTCCACGCAAACCCTTTGTATATCCCAACTCCTTCCGTGTCTCCATGATTGTTGCTTTATCAGTCAGGTCACTAGCCAGGTCTACCCATGTGCCTTTTAATCCTGTCAGTGTCGAAATCAGGGCTGATGTGATTCTAACCCTTCGTCTGACAAAATAGAAAAATTCCTCATGGACTCTACTCATCAGCCACTGATATAAAGGCTCATACTTGCCAAAATATGGGAGATCTTACAACTGATAGACTCCTACATGTTTCAACAATTTCTCTCCAACGTCATCGTACACTAGCATATCCTCCACCGCGTGCTTATTGGTCTTTATACTCAACAACGTGTCTAATTATTTCTTGTTATCAAAAGTGTGGTGGTTGTAATCACTCACCTTATAGTTGCGGATGTGGGAATCCCACTCTTTCCCAATTATCACACCTTCTGGGTACTGCATCTCTAAGAAATTACTCTCAGGAGAAATTTCAACTTTTGTTTCTACTTTCTTCTTTCCTTTGGCTCCTGCGGCAGGTGCTTTCTTTGGTGCCATCTGAAAATCTCAACTTTTTGTCCTCTATAGTGAGCAAGTCAAAATCCTAGCTTGAATCTACATGCCCTAGTTTGAAACCATGTGCCCTAGCTCTTTCTCAACGCGTTTGCTTCACTCAAACCCTTCACCAATGGGGACGCAAGCTTCTTCTGTGCACAAATCCTCTCTCCACATCTAGTTTTACAACTCTCTGCACCTTAACATGACTCGCTCAACTCATTTGTACTTAGCTCGCTCAAACACTTATGATCGTAAAGGTAAAAATGAACTCGCATTATGTCCTTATATAGATTTTCAAAAATTTAGTGCATTTATTTCTCCTTCATGTACCAATAATCCTCTCACTAATTGACCATTTTCACACTTTATGTGCGGTATATCTTTGCGCCCAAGCTATAACCTTCTAGCACGCCTTCCTACCTTCTAGCTGCGAACTTCTCTTAGTGTGCTTCCATGCGCCCAAGTACCTCACCACTGTGCCTTCCCTTGGTAGTCTCCATGGCCTCTGCTTACCTCACGTTATACTTGTTCCTTCATTTATCTCCATTTATGGTCCTTGTTTGGAAGCAATCTCCTTTCTAAAAATGCCCCAAACTTGAATAACACATGTAGCAGTTTGTTCCTTTATGTGTATCCATTTGTCAATAGCCACCCCACACAAATGGTATGTGCAGTCCTCTACGCATAAAAATTCTTCAAATGGTAAGTAGCTTCTAGTGTGTAAATGTGCTTATTACACAAAACACCAACTAAAATGAAAAAGCATAGTGACAAAGAAGGAAATAAATTAAGGGAATACATAAATGAAAACCTAATCTAAATGGAAACACTGCCTTATTACAAACACCAAGAAGACTTATTTATAATAGGGATTTAGCCTACTCCCGTTAAAGTAACCAGGTAATTGTATTCCATCAAGTGTCTCTAATTGACAAGTGCCTGATTCAAGTATCTGAGTGATGATATATGGTCCCAACCAATGGACTTTAAGCTTTCCTTGATGGTGTAGAAACTTAGAGTCATAAAGAAGCACCAATTGTCCTATCTTAAGCTTTTTGTCCCTGATGTGCCTGTCATGCCATGCCTTCTACCTGACCTTTTCTTGCTTCTGACTCCATCGTGCTATTGCTCGTCACTCATCCAACTTGATCAAATTTTCAATTCTTTCTTCTAATGCTTTCTCATCAGCTAGACCTCCAACGTGCGTAATACACACATAAGGTAACATGAATTCCATAGGAAGAACTGATTCTGCGCAAACACCAATTGAAAGGGTGTGGCCTTGTTCAACCGCTTGTATGTTGTTCTATACACCCAAAGCATGACATAAACTTTATCATCCCAATATTTCCTTCCAACATCACAATTTTTTGTCAATGTCTAGCTCAAAATCTTTTTGAAAGCTTCAATAGTCCCATTTGCCTGAGGATGATATGGTGTAGTCTTATGGTGTGCAATCATGAACTCATCCAATAGAATTCTGATTGTCCGATTATCTCTCTGTGCAAGTGATGATGTAGCGCGATCTAGTCCTATGCGCGGCTGACGAAATAAGACCCACAAAGTCTATAGCCCATTTCTCAAATGGCTCTGCACTAGGAATAGGTCTTAAAGGAATTTAATCTCTTTGCCCAGGTTTACCAACGCGTTGACAAAGTGATCACATGCCTTACAATAGGATTTACAATCCTTGTAGAGGGTCTCCCACCATAATCCAATGAATAGAATCTTGCGCGCACAGTGGCGTCACTTGCATAGTGCCCACCTGCAATACCACCGTGAGCTTCTTCCATGATATTTGTACGCTCGTGCTCCAATACACATCAGCGCAATACTTCATCTCGACCCAACTTATATAGGTCACCACTGATCAACATAAAAGGAGCTACACGAATTGCAATTTGTCTCTTCTCTAAGGCTTTTAGTCCTTCTGGTGCCACACCTGTGTGTAGAAAAATAACAATATCCTCCAAGTTTGAAGGTGTGTGATGTAACCTAGATAATTGTGCTTCTGACATTGTATCTTCAATTGTTTGCGTGTATTCTCATAACTGTATCCTTGATAAATGGTCTGGCCAAGAATTACTTTTCCTTGGTTTTACCACAACTATAAAATCAAATTCTTGGAATAAGAGCACCCATCGACATATGTGCCCCTATAAGATAGACTTATTTACCAAGTATTTCAATGCCATGTGATCAGTATAGAATACAAATGGTGTTGCTAGCAGGTATTATCTGAATTTATGTAGCACATAGATCATTGACAAGGCTTCGCGCTCAGTAGTTGTATAATTCTTCTTTATAGGGGTCAAATTTCTACTAGAAAAATAGATAGGATGATCTATAATACCTTCTCCAGGCTGAGCCAACACTGCGCCAATGGCCATGCCAGAAGTGTCCACATGTACATGAAATAGTTGGTCCCACGAGGGAAAGTGTAGAATAGGCGATGTAGTAAGTTTCTCCTTCAATGTCTCGAATGTGCGCTGTTGCTATTCCCCCAATAAAATGTCCCTTTTCCTTTTAGTAACTCTTCCAAGGGTGCGACAACCTTAGCATACCCTTTGATAAATTTTCTATAATACCCAGTGTGACCTAAGAATCTACGCACCTCACTTTGACTGGTAAGCTCTTCCAGGTCGATAATAACTGCAACCTTATCTGGATCGACTTACATAATTCCCAAAATAGGTTGCATGCTGAAAATAGCCATGCACCTTTACAATAATAGACACACATGAAAGTGCGCTAATAATAGATCTCTTCTAGTTAACTGGAAGTGGTAATCCTATTATTAACTTGAACTCATGCAAAGCGCTTAGTAGAAATTCTTCCAAAATAGCATTTGCGTGCCGCGCAAGTTTCCATCTGGTTGTGTGCTCCGTAAGCTATCTCCAAAAATAGCCCGTAACCATGAAAATGGCTAAGTCCAGATTCATTCTGTCTTTCACGCGCACTTCCTTCCCTATCCTTCCGTGCCTTCAAATCGACTTGCTACCACGCGTAAATCTTCTATGTGCCTTCTTCTTAGTGTCATACTTTGTCTGCTCAACAATGCCATGAATGAAAAAGTACGAACAATTTATTTCCCTAGATGTTTAGGATGTGGGAAATGGGAAACCCCATTTTTCTCAAGATGATCTTGAATGGACACCGATTGGGGAAGACAATGGTCACATGGATCTTTACGTGGCAATACCTCTAGCACAACGCGATGCCTTTATTAAATGGGAAGGCCTTCTCGATAGCTCTGAGACAACATTCATATGCAAGTAGAATAGGATTTTCCCTGTTAAGGAGGAACACACACCACCACATGTTACCATTATGTATCACATTTTTATTTACATTAACTTTACGTTTGGTCATCCTTGGGAATAGTGTTCACATTGTTAGTGCCACATTTTTCAAATTCAGTACCTGATATCAATATGTATTTCCTTTTGTTTTAGCTACCATTGTGCTTATGAGCCCTGATGACAATAGAAACAAACCACCTACTAGTGAAAGATTTAGGAGGTTTCAGAAAAAACTTGGATATTAATGTCATTTCAATGTGAGGGTTATGTTTGGTACACTAGACGTGGCACATATCATATACAATGATATGTATCATGTTGATAAGAATGGTGATTTTTACCATGGTGTAAAGGACACAAGCTTGGATCCACGAAGTGGTTTTGCTCTCTGAATTATCAGTTGAATGTAAGAAATACATTGAATCTCTTTTACTTGTTGGTATATCGGTTGAAACCATTATTGAAAGGAACTACATGGATCTGGAGTTGGCAAGGATTATCAACAAAAGAGACAAGTGCTTAACTAGGAAAGACGTGTTGAACACATGGAGGAGGGTGAAGAGCATTAGATCCCAAAAACATCAACATGAAAACACTCTTATCAATTTTTCGCATGTCGTAGAAAGGGACACATTTTTTTTATTATCAGAGGCTGGTTGGGATTGATGTGCCTTTCATTATGGGCCTTCAAACAATGTGGATGCTTTAAATGATGGTTCGTAATCTACGGTTGTAATCACTTCCACACATCTACGACTCTAATGAATCATGCAAAAGCAAAATCTGTGTGGTCTCCCCTCATTCACCGCTGCATAAAACTTCAAATTTCGTTCATGTTCCTTTCTCTACACTGAAATTTCGTCTGTCAGATTTCGACACATTCACAATGCCTAGTCACGACTGTCGATTTTCTGGCTTTTGTCAGTAGCGGCCGACCTAGATCCAACTGGACAATGCCTTTGGCATAATTATATTCACTTATATAAAGGTGTTATGATATTTCACTAAACTTTGATATTATAGATTCATTTTTATTAAGATTTTTTTACGTCCATTCCATTGCTTAGAGCATTTATTATTCATTCTACACATTCATTAAGTACCTTTTCAAGTTAGTCAATCAAAACATTGCAAGTATTCTCTATTTTTTATTATGTTATTTAGGACATTTTCTATAGTTGCAGAGTTAGAAATAGAAATCAATTGCAATAATATCTTTTTGGATTTTTATTTGGTGTCATTCCCTTAACATTCTAGTTTTTTAATAATCATTAAATTTGGAGGATTCTCAGGTGTGTATTTTTATATCTGTTATTCTTGCTCTACATTATGATGAAGCAGTTAAAGAAGATGAGAGATGACCAAGTGTATGTGAATGTTCTTTTTAATTTTGTAAGGAAATTATTGAGATGTGATCAAAGAAGCAGATGTAAAGCCTGCATTTAAGATGAAGAACATACGGAAAAAGCTAATAATATTGAGATCAATTGTCCATATCTTATACATTGCCATAATTTTTTCTCCTAAATTTTATTTTGAAAATGATTTTTATGGTGTATGATTTATTGATGAATATTATTATAGATATATTAGCGAGTGACATAATCTTTTATATTTTACTTTGTTTTTTTATGGATTTTATTTTTGTTATCTATTTTGTATGTGGATATGTTTATTATGATTTTGGGCACTACTTTTAGAACTTGTTTACTTGATTTTATTTCTTCAACTTAAATGAGTTGCAATTGAAATGTTGGTTTTTTTTAGCACACAAGTTTATTAGCTTTTTTTAATTTTTTTTATTGAAGTGGACGATATTTTCTATTGGAATGTGTGGACAAGATGTTTGAAATTGAAGAAAATAGTGAATTCTATAAATTTTCATATGATTGATTTAGCACTTATTTTTACATGTTTATTTAAATGTTCTTGAAGATTCAAAAATTATTTATGCTATAAATTAAATAAGCATGGTTGATGTTTAGTTATATTTATTTCATGTGATTTTTTGGTGAGATAGTCTTTTTTTCACGAAAGAAAAGATGAACGTGCCTATCCGATCATTGAGGCTTGCTTATTATAAGAAGGATAAATAGGATGTGGATTTTTCATATATCCATTCAACAATTTTTGTTTTTGTAGAAAAATGTGTTGCATGCAAAGACAAAATGTAAGATATATAAGAGAACTAACATTTTGCACAATTACTTCATCTCTCACCTCTATGGTATAATAATAAAATAATATTTTGAAATGTGTGGCTTTATTCCAAGTTAGATATACCTTTTAATGCATTTTGGAATTACTTGTATGATACCTCATTTTTTTATTTTATTAAAAGTAGAAAACTCAAAATATATTTGAGTACTAAATAAATATTAACATGCAAACTCTAGTGAAAATTGTTATGAAAGTTATGTGTGATCAATACATCAATTTTAGGTGCACTTCAGATACAAATAGTCTTGTCATTCCATGACCTTGATCATAGGCTATATAGCCTCTCTAATCCTAAATTTAAAGATACATATAAATACCAAAATTCAGGTAAAAACTATAGATTCCGTGTAGCTAACAATCCAAGGAAAGCCTCGTCACATGTTATCAACAAGATTGGTCCACGAACCACACAAACCCAAACAAATCTACTTAGTCGATGGTTGGAAAAGTCGCATGCTTTTTGAAGTCATAAATCCGATCTCCGTTATCCGATCGATTGATGTGTGAACTCGATTCTGATTTCCATCTAACTTTTTCCATGACAACCTTTACTTTTCCAGCAACCTTTGCGGCTTTCCAAATGCGCTCTTCCTCCAAATTGCTCGCCCATTTCTTGGAATCCTCGGAAATGACCTCTGCTGCCTTGGCAATGCATGACCCTATCACCTCCGCCAACATCCCCCGCAGTCCATCCACTAATCCCTCCATGATGTCGTAATCATTCATTATTCCCTGGCATACCCTGCACAAGTTGTACCCTGCCGCTACCTCTTCCCACGCTCTTGAATCGTATGCATTGGCTATTTCTTTGCCCTTTTCAAATAGATTTTCTACTGACTCCTCTAATTCCACCTCCCATGAGACTTGTCAAGAGAATTGCTTTGGGGCAGATGGAGATGGAGCCATTTGCGCTCTCTCTGCAACTTGTAAAATAGTTGATCGGTGGCTTTCATAAGCACCGCTGCTTCCTGTCGAATGTTCGACGACATCCATCATATTCCATGCCTGCGAGCAAGCTTTCATAGCAGATGCTCCGCCACATTATTGGGCTCACCTTCATTATGGCTGAATGGGGAGAGCTCGAATATGAGAGTAAGTATTGAGGCTCTGTCATCTTGCAAGAGCGTTTCCACACATTTAATTCACTTTCCACCTCCAATCCTAGGGCGGATCAGCCTTCACACATCCTTCGCCGCCGAAAACCTGTGAAGATTTTTCAGTGAGCAATGTAATCAATTCAATATATCTCTTCCCCTCTTCCTCCCCCTTTCCAAACCGCTTCTTTATTTCTTGAAAGGACTTTTTATTGGCAATCCATAACCAAGCAGATATTTTCCCCTGCATGTTTACAAATACTTTTTTATACTTAACATAATCGATTCTCTTCCGATGAATCGGATCTTTGGAAGATTTCTCCTCACATAATCTTGAGAGTTCTTCAAATGATGATCCCGCCACATGCTTAGCCAAAAATTGGTTGGAGAACAATAGATGTGATAATATAGAGCATCCTTTGAAGAAAACCAAACACATCTGCTGACAAGAGAATCGGCGGAAGTAACTTGTGAAATCGCATGCTTCTCAAAGAGCATTATGATTAATTTCTTGATATAACTTTCTCCAACTTCTCCACGCCTTTGTGCCTTTTGGAGCTCTTGATTAACTCAAGGATGTGAATTGTCCGAAATCTTCGATCCGAAAATATCTCTCAAGCTGGACAATTTCCACTCCACGCCTCTGGGGTAGTATCTTTCTGTGTGATACATCTGCGCAGATATATCACTGCGGATCCTATTATGATGACCATATAATGGAGGATGAGGGGAATCGATATGGGAGGTCGTATGCACCCTTCACAATCTCTTGCAGAGTAAAAATGAAATACGGATCGGAAGGGTCACATAATAAAAGCTCTCTTGTTTTATATGAGCAATGGGTGTTTGGACACTAAAAGCGCATTGCAAACCAGTAACGACAAGTGCGACTGATGAGGGAATAATTGATCGGAAATTATATATTGAGGATTGGAAGTGCGAACTACAATCCATGACTTTAGCACCTGTTCTTCTACCCTTTTCCACAAAAAATTGTGGGGATATAAATGAGAATTAAACTTTGAAGCGGAGAGAATAACGGGTATCCTACGAGATACAATTTCACGAATACCAATACTAGCCAAAGCTGCAGAGCCTAAAAGAAGAACCAGAGTTATCATGGATACTAGTATTATCACATTCGACGCCTCTACCAAACTTAAATTCACCAAATTGATCGGATATTCATAAACAGAGCGAAGAATCAGAAAACCCGAGGCCGTATGGAGAAGTTTCATAAACATACCCCGATGTTTGATAAGCTATGGGAAGTATGGAAATCTCGTAAGGAATTGTATGGAGGGTAACCAGCGCAAAGCTAATGAAGAGCGCAGCCATGTCAGTTCTCAAATTTGTGGAGAGAGGCATTGCTACTCCAGGCAACAAACATCCCATCAAAACGCAGGTGGAAACCCTCCCAGTGAGAATCAATAACCATTTTGTAAAGGTCAGCCAAATACGTATAAACGTTCCGAAATGGGTTATCATGTACCTTGTCGGTGATGGAGTAGTCGAGGGAGGGCTTGTTGAGGAGCATGAGCAGCTGCAGAGAAAGGGCCCCAAGAACGAGAGAGTCGCCAGAATCCAATGTTTCTTCGTTTGAATGCCCTCCATACGTCGGCTCCCACAAATGCAATTGCTGCGCATCCAAATGACAATCCCACAAAGGTTATTACTACCGCAAGAACGCCAAGACCGCCGCCAATCCCGGCATCGTAATCCTCGCCCGCCAAGTCTGCTATAGACATCTTCAACAATAGAGAAAAAAATACTAAATGTTCGATCTAAATTTTGCTAGTAGGCTTCAGGAACCCATGACGAAAATTTGTTATTTGAAGAGGAGGGCGACCATCTCCGTGGAGGAAGCATCTGCGTTGGAACCAGCCTCGAATTTCAAATCATCTGTCAAATCAAAATTTGTTGACGGTGTAACTTTTGGGTGACTCAAAGGCTAGTTTTTATACTCAAAAAAATTATATGGTTTTATAATAAGATGAAAGCTCCGATACCACTTTATAACAAGAGCATGCAAAGCGCTGCCAGTTCTCGCCTTTAAATTGTAATTGTAGATTGTAATAGTGTTTTGTCTTGCATCGGTGAAGCTATTTGCTGGCACCTCTTGTGCAAGAAGCTAATTGGCAACTTAGATCTAAAAAACATAGTATCAGTCCCAAATAAATTATAATCTATGGGTGGTACTGGATGATTTGGAAGTGAAGTTTATGTATGACTTTACTGGTCTTTGCAGGTACCGAGCCTGTACCCAAAGCTAATGGGCAATTTCGATTTAGAACGTATTTGAAATCCAAACAACTTCTAATACATGGGGTGGTATTGGATGACATTGAAGTTGAGCCTATATGCCTTTACTAAACCAAGCTTTATCTTGGAGGCTTATATGTGTAATTTGTGTTGTGTCCCCCTAATTGAAATACATGTTATCTTCATGCATACTTTTATGAATAGATCAAGACTAGAATAGAATTGGTGTGAAATCTTTTAAGATTCCATGTAGATATGATCGACAAAAGCCTGATTTTAATATGGTGCCTGTTTTAAAAAAACAAGACCATAGGTTCAAAGTCAGCATGATTAGATGTTTCTGCCATGGAATGTGCAAAATTCAATCAAGTAGTTTCTCTAGCATTTCGAATATTCATGCAGTTACCCAAGACATTACAAGTGGCGAAAGCCGTGAAACAGTCGGATTGGAACAGATACACACATTCACAGGCATCCAAGTTGATGCAAATACATAAAAATTTCTCTAAAAGAACTGGATTTGAAAGAATTGAAAAATCTGCAGAGATTACTAGATGGCCTTGATCAATTAATTGCCTTGCGAACTCTAATATTAGATGATTGGGATAAAATGGAGGTGTTGCCCAAGCAAGTATGCAATCTACCTTCATTGAGTAAACTGAGCATCTGTGGTGGAGGATCTAAATTTGACAAGTTGCACAACACTGAAAAAATTACCCTCAAGCTTTGGACGACTCGGCTCTTTAAAGGATTTGAATATAGCAGAATGCACTGAATTGAAAGAATTACCTTCTAGCTTTGGACAGCTGAGATCTTTAGAGACATTGAATTTAAGGAGCTGCTGGAAATTGGAAGCATTTCCTTCAACCTTTGGGTAACTCAGAGGTTTAAAAAAATTGAGTTTAAGATCGGATCAGTTGAAAAAAAATGATATATTATATTTGTAAAGATTTGGTGACCAAAGATTACAGAACAGAGGAACCTCCCAAAAAGTATTGTAATATTATAAAGCAAATCTTATAGACTTGTTAAACAGATTCATTAGAGAATGATGTTGGCCTCTCTTTATAGATGTTCTGAAGATTACATATTTTCAATTATTGCAGGCCTGTATTTTCACGAGCATGGTTTCACAAGGAAAAACAGTCGACTCTTTCATTGCTCACAGGTGATTAAATGGCATTTGCTACACCTGATTTTTTCATAAAAACCGTGTTTAAATGTATGTCAAGTGCAGAGTTTTGATAGATGCCGGTAAAGAGTTTCAGCAAGTGAAAGAACGAGACAGTTTCTCATGGAATACAATTATTGCAGCATACAAAAGACATGGTTATCCTTACAGGGCAGTAACCCTATTTCACTCTATGCAAGAAACAGGGCTTCAACCCGACCAGTTTACATTTGCCAACATACTCTCAGCCTGTGTCAAAATCGGAACTTTGGAACAGGTATGGGCATCCATCAAAGCATAGACATGTATGAAAAATGTGGAATCGTAGACAAGGCACGTGAACTGTTCGACAGAATGCCTCAAAAAAATGTGGGATCGTGGAAAGTAATTATTGCAGGATATGCCCAAAATGGATTTGTTGAAAATGCGTTATAATTACTTAGAAACATGCACACGCTATGGACGTGCAGCAAAGCATAATGGATACACAAATTTTCACTGATGTATGTGCAACTGCCTGGTAGACATGTATGCAAAATGTGGAAGCATAGACAAGGCACGTGAACTGTTTGATAAAATGCTTGATTAGTGCAATGAATAGCGGTTGCAATACAATCACACTCAAAAGTTTCAGAATAGACAACTATAGAGTCGACCCATTTTCTGCTTCTGACCTTTCCCTTGCTTAGTTCTAAAAGTGCAACACGTTCTGATTTATATGCTTCTTTTTGTTGATGATGTGATCTTTTTATTCTCTTTTCACAAGGTTTTATAGTGACAGTTGCATTATTTGGTTCAGTTTTGTCGTCTTTACCTGCTGGTCAAGCGTAGCAAGTAGAGAGTGCGACAATATGTGCATACGTCCAGTCCTACCTGTGTAAGAGATACGCTTTCATAGTAATAAGTGACCATAAGTTCTTTCAGCTCCATTTCCCGCATATCCCAATCAATATGTGAATTTTGATAACAATCATACCTTAAAAATTACATCAGACAGTATATTCTTCCGAAGCCATTTGAGCTGCAGTACTTGAGTGAGGTAGATGCTGCTGAATATGAGCAGAGGGAAGCCCTTAATCACCGCCAAAGGAGCCTCAAATTGCGTGTATGTGCCTTATTTCTCAGAGTATTTTATCAGTGTGTTTCTTTACATTATTTTCATTATTTTTTTAAACTAAGAGAATCGATTGTAGGCGCCTATATCTTGGTTTCTCTTTTTTGAAAATACAGGAGCTTCATGTTGATGGTATAGATATGGTGGAAAGCATTGACGAAAATGTTGACAATGCTGGAATTTTGGATGAAATAACTACTAGGAGCCGTTGTGAATTGAAACACTGACCTGGAAAATTTTAACTCATTTCAAATTGTTTTTAAGCTTGCCTTATTAAGTATTATGCCATAAACCACTTCCAAGACTGAAAAGAATGTCCTCAAAATCAATTTGAAGTGTATGATGCACAGTAGTTAGAAAGAAGGAAATTTAAATTTGAGTGAAGGATGATGTATTCCTGTCCTGCATTGTACAGGTTCACACTGAGACGCAGGATCAAATGAGATTAGGAGGCATCTGAAATTATCATGCAGTTTTTGCGCTAAGGATCTGGTAAGAGATATGACTATCTATAATAATGCCCAAAGAGATACACAAAGTGCTTGGTCATTTCAGCAGTCAATGAGTTTGAAGCTTACCCTAGGGCATGACAAAACAGCTGAGCATGGTATCCAATCAATGATTTACTGAACTGCAGTGTCCTTGTAAGATGTTAACAACACCCTTGCAATATTTATACCTAGAATGCCAAGGCACTTTATCTGACCGTCAACTAATCATGCATCTTCCATTAAGCATAGAGATGCCCATAATAATGTTGGCTATCATCAACAAAATCAGATACTATATCCAGAGGTTCAAAAACCATCGGTCATGACGTCACAAAGCCGTAGAGAGGAACAATGCATATAACAAAGCAAGAGGTCCAGCTTATTACCCACTCAAGTAACCTAAAATCTAAGAACCCGTTTCACAATCTTGGATAGTAGAGTTGTAGGGTAGAGTAGCTCAAATGGACAAAAGACCATGTCACTAACACTCCTCAGGCTTAAGCCCCACAACAACAATGCATTTAGACTTAAGAAAATTACATGTTTAAATCCAACGCTTTTAAAAAGCAACCAATCTGTGTATAAAAGCAAGTTAAACGAAACAGATAATCCATATACTCCATCTCACAATATTAGCTGCTCCATCTCAATCTTTTCAACAATACAACACTTTTCAAATGCACATGAAGGAGAGATGGTAGAACATGAAGTTCACAAATTGTTAGTGGATCCAAAGAGGGTGTAGACAAGGGAATATGAAAAACGTGACTCGTGACAGAGGAAAAGATTGAGATGGAGCAGCTAATGTTGTTATCAACCCAAGAATGTGTAGATTGTAGTACATATCTCATTGGATGAAGAACATCACAAAATTTCAATAAGTGATGAAGAAGAAAAAGAAATGGATGGTTTTTTTAGGTGATGTTGAAGACAAAAATTGGAGAAGATGATGTGATTACAGCGGCGGCAGTGAATTTGTTTGACATTGAGAGCATATAAGGATAAGTTGCAGTAGAAGAGGGGTAGCAAAGCAGTGATGTGGCGGTAATGATGGTCTTGAACAAACTAGTGCCCATGAGAAACTTTGATTTGAAGAAAGAAATCTATGGTTGGAAAGAAGAATGGTATGAGCTACAAGAGAAAGGAGGAAAGGCATGAGTGGCATGCTTCCACAGGCGGAATTTCAGAGATGTTGAACTTGTGTTGGTCCACAGCTCTCCCCAACCAGGCATCTAGTTACAAAATGTTATAGCCCAAATGAAGAAATCGGATTTTGAACAAAATAAGGAACATGAGAAAACCTGCGTGAGCATAAGCTGCTCGCCACATCCGCCGCCGTAGACCCTGCAATGTGTGATCAATCCTACAAGCTACAAATGTCGATGGGAGAGCATTGGTGTGACGGCGAATAGAGTAAAATACGTAAGAAACATAGACCGCTGACGCAATGTTTCACCGACATGAAAATCCGCATAAAATTCCCTATATAACTTTGGTTCGCAATGCCGCCTTTAAAGACTATCAGTGAACCCCGAAATTAATGAGCCAAGTATAGTGATTTTTTTGAAGTACGGCATGCCCGAAACAGAAAAATTCAAAATACAACAATACAGATCCAAAGAATAGAAGAAAAAATAAAGTTTTTTTAATTTTCAGTAACTTACGTTTTGGAGAAAATGAAGTCGTCGCTTTCCAACCGAAATCCACAGAGGAAACGTAAACCAGAAAGTGAGGGAAAGATGAGCAGGGGAAAATTAGTCAAGATTATTCTAGAGAAGAGCAGATAAGCCTAGAAAATGAAACATATCTCTGTCCGGATATTTAGATAAGACTAGAAAATGTAAATAAAGTTTTTTACTATTTTCTACATCAGCAATTGACTAGTCAGTAGGACACATGGAAGCAAATCATGAAATTTCTTTAGCATGTCAAATCTAACATTAAAATATGTACACATGTCAGTCTAAGAAATTAAGTGTTAATTTTTTTGAAAAATCAGTGTTGGAATAAGGCCTCAAATTTGTCAAATCATTCTTAACTAACCAATGGAAAATCAGATAAATGATTTTTCTTAAATAAATTAAATTGCCAAATTGTTTACATAGAATAAAAACATTAGAAGTTTCAATGATAAGAAAAAAATAATTATTTGTGATTGGTCTATTGAGAAAAATTATTTCATTGAACTGAAAGGTATAGTATTCTGCCTATGGCAGGAACTAATAAGATGATAGCTCTAATATAACAAACTTACGAGACTTTACAAATATATTGAGACTTTACAAATATAATAAGATGATGGAGAACTTGACTTTAAAAGTTCTCCATGTGCATGTGCAGCCTTCTATGTGAATAAAGGGCGAGCAATTTAGACAGAAGAAAAGGCTAGTTGTCGACTACAAGCCTTTAAACAAGTTTGTTTCTGCAGACAACATCCTATTCCTGCTAAGGATGATCTACTATCTAGAATCAAAGGATCTAAGGTATACAACAAGTTTGATCTAAAGAGTGGACTCGGCAGATTTTCCTTAAACTCGAAGATACCTTCAAACTCGCTTTTGTTGTACCCGGGGGTCGAGTATGAATGGAAAGTTCTTCCATTTGGATTGAAGACTACTCCATCCATTTTTCAAAAGAAAATGGATTCTATTTTTGGTGATCTTTCTGAATTTCTATTAGTATATATTGATGATATACTAATATTTTCAAAATCTCCAAAAGATCATCTTGAACATCTAGAAAAATTCTATGATACTGTCTATAAAAATGGTTTATGCCTATCTCCTACAAAAATGGAGATATTCAAAGATGAAATGGATTTTTAGGTATTAAGATCAAAGATGGATCCATTGAAATGCAAAAGCATATAGTATCCAAGATCCAAGATCTAAGAATTCCCGGATGAAATGAAAGAAAAGGAACAATTGTAGAGATTTTTTGGGTGTGTCAACTATGTGGCAGAATTTTACAAGAATATTACTACAAATAGAATTCTCTTAAATAAGAGACTCAAAAAGAATGCTCCAGCCTGGAATGAAGAAATGACACAGGATGTCAAAAGAATTAAAAGACAAGTCCTGAACCTACCTTCCATGACCTTGCCAGGACAAGGAACAAAGATAATTGAGACTGATGCCAGCGAGAATTTTTGGGGTGCCATACTGAAAGAAAGAAAGATAATGGAAAGGAAAAGGTATGCAGATATGCTTCTGGTTCTTTCCAAGGATCTGAGTTGAAATATCATTCAACTCATAAAGAAATTCTTGCTGCCAAGAAGGCTATTAAAGCTTTCTTGTTTTTCATTCAAAATGAACATTTTATTTTAAGATTGGATCTAAAGATTTCAAGACAAGATTAAACAATGGTGATCCAGAAAACAAGATTGCATTCAACAGAATGCAGAGATGGGGTTTATGGTTCGACAATTTCAGTTTTGAAGTCGAACATATAAAAGGAAAAGATAATTCTCTCGCAGATTTTGCAAGCAGAGAATTAAATCAAACCAGGAATATTAATGTTACTCATATTTTTCATGAGTTTGTGCAGAGTATCTGGAAGACTGAAACATGTCAAAATTATGTTGATTCTAAGAAAAGGTGTGACAATACCATGTCTTGGCAAGCACAACATTTTCTTCTTTCAAGAGGTATCATCTCAGTCTCGCCCTATCAAATGTGAGATTCACACTGTAGATTTGTGGATCTCGAAGTTCCTACTTCTGAATTTCATTCAATTCAAGATCCTATGGTTTTCTGTACCTTGCATTGGCAATGGCGACATTCTAGATATGTTGAGCCTGCAAATAATGATAGGCCTATTGAAGGTCTAAGACTAAGACAGTTGGTTCATAGACCAAATATATTGTGGAGATTTGAGTTCTCTAGACTCTGGCCAGAAGGACATCCATTAGAAAATGATATCTGGAACCGGCCAAGCCTTCCTGGTGATAGGCAATACATTGCTAACCACTTCAAGTATTTTCTCTTGAAGTATTTACCTACTAAAATCTCACGATAGTCCTCTTTTAAATGTCTCTGCTGACACAACTAGAAACATACTAACAAATTGCAAAATAAATTGGTATGTTAAAGTTCATTACTATTTGAGGACTAATGTTTTTCGTGGACATCACTCTAATCCAAATGGTCAGTTATGGAGAAGGATCATTCTTCATCATACAATGAATATACATCCTCCTGCTCCAGGCCATTTCCTAAGGATTCCGCATCCAGTACATCTTCCCAACAAGGCATCATTTGAACAGAAATGAAGATGGAACTGCTTCTCTTTCCAGAGAATGGTATGAACGCAATACAAGGAATCTTCAACTTCCTAGTAAAGAAATGAGGAGACATCTACATCATCGATGATGACTTGGACTCGAGTGTATAGTTTAGTCCTTAGTGGCTATGACGACAGGCCTGTTGTCATCTTTAATAAAGTAAGATAAGATTCTCTCTTGATCTTATCCGAAGCATGGTGGACCTCCCCACTTATTAAAGGCGTTATCATGGGTGGCGTGTGCCCATGCGTGTCTTCCTACTTTTCTTAAAGTAGGAATATTTTGGTCACCTAGCTAACCGGTTTCCGATTTCCAGGTCTGCCCATTGATCCGGTGAAAAGCCTCTCATATTCCTATAAAATGGGATGTCGAGACTCATTCAATACACCGAAGATCATTAGAGCATTTGTGGAGTATCTTAAAGATTAAGAGTTCCAGTCTGAAGTCTGTAAGTTTCAATATATTTGTAAAGTCTGTAAGTTTGTTATATTAGAGCTATCATCTTATTATAAAGTGGTATCGAGCTATCATCTTATTATAAAGTGGTATTAAAGCGTGTTATCTGTTTGATAGATTGTAAAGGATCTCTTTTATTTTAATGAAAAATTACAAGTATTGTTTCGAGTCACTATTTGGAAAGTATTATTGTGTATCTTTGATTCTCGTCTCGTGAAACAAGTTTATACACCGTAAGCCGGAGGCTAAGAGGTGAGGCTCCTACAAGTATGTCGCCGTGTTGAGTGCGGTTTAGGTTGATGCTCGATACCGTAAGTCTTCTTTGAAAGTTGCTTGCTAGTAACAGTCTAAAATGGCATATGAGAGTCATAATAATCTTTCATCATTGGACTTTGAGCAAGATCTTGTAGGTATTTCTGAATTTTTTCCTGTAAACTCTGCTATATATCTGCAAGAAGAGTCTGATCCTTTACCTGCTTGGAAGTTACCAAAGATCCCGTATGATAAGGTCTATGCTAAAGTTTCTGCTTTTCATCTGATAGCCGCTACCACTTTCAAAACCCGTGAATCTGTAATCCAAGTATCTCAAACTTCCTCTTGTGAATACAATATTCCTCTGATTGATCCTAATGATATAAAATCCCTCAAAAAACAAAATACTTACAAGTTTGCACATATAGGTTGTGTTCAGATAGGAATCACTCCTTTATTCCGTCGTGGTCTAAATGCTTCAGTACTCTGTCGTCTTATGGATCTTCGTTTTGACAATTTTAAAGATTCTTTGTTAGCTGCAATACAAACTGGCCTTCATAATGGTCCTATTTCTTTTGAGGTCTATCCCAACTACCCTGTTAGTTTAACCAAAGATGATCTGTTAAAAGAAGTCCTTAAACTTCATCTAGCAACCACTGGCCTTAATATGAAACCCGGTGCCTGTCCATTAGCAATTCATTATAAGGTAATATATCGTCTTGTCAATACCATGTACCCTGTAGTTAAACATGGTATCTCCAAGGGCAGCAGCGTGGTGAGTCATGTCAATGTAGAAAGCCAAAAGATAGAGCCAAAATTGATATCTATGACCAGATCAAAGTACCAAAAGAATGGACACTGTCCAAAAAGTTTTTGTAGACCAACCAGCCAAAGCTTGAAAATGCTACTGCTGTAAATGAGTCCAAGAATAATGTAACTTTGTCTTTTAGGAGTAAGATTTCTCTGTCTAGTTTTCCTAGAAATAGTTCTTTAAGATCTGATAGTTCAGTTTTTCCTCTTGGTGAGTCATCATCCAACAAACCCGCAAAAGAGCAAGTATTTTTGTGTAGTCACAATAGTCTAGTTCATGATCCCAACACTGACTACCTTTGGTGTAATGATTGTGAACAACTTATAAAACAAAAATATGTTCCATCTAATGGCCCAACCATTAGTATGGCATCAAAATCATCCCCTAGTTCATATTCTTTTCCTTCATTAGATAGTTCTGAAATTTTATCTCCTGACCAAACCTGTAAAGGTGTCTTACGGTACCTAGAGATCTGTAGATAGACAGATAGATCCCTCTGAGTCTTCAAAAATGTTAAATTGGACAAATAAGGCTGTAAAAATGTCCATGACAGATTGGAGTCACAAGAATCTATATTAGTTGAAATGGAAAAGACATTAAAAGCCATTGACCTAAACCAAAAAGGAGATGTATCAGGTGCTCTTAGATTATTAAATTCTAAAATTGATGATGTAAGCCATTCTTTAAAAAGAATAGAGAGTCATGTACAGAACATTTTTGTTGTTGTATCCACATGTACATATATTCCTAAGATCATTACTCGAATGTTGTAGATATTGTTCAACCCCTAGTAGATCATTCTGTAGGAATTAAAAGTGATGTGTCCTCCAAATTGGGAACCACTCACAAACTTGTACAGTCAAGTCTCCTACAGTTACATGTGTCCACTGAACAAATAAGTCAGAAAATAGATGTTGTCCAAGACACAGTCAGTCCTTTGCCAGTCATAATCCCTCAAATTGAGCAGATCTTGGATAATACCAAGAAGCCTAAAGAAGAAGAAGTTGATTGGTCCAAAGCTATTACTTGGAAGCAAGTCTCTGAATTTGCTGGAACCTCTTCCCAGCATAAAGATATTCTATCCCAGTACAATCCATTGTTTTATACAAAATAGGATAAAAAGTCCATAGGTATGGTTAAAATTAAGCCTGAAGAAGCTGAAGGAATGATTTTTGGAGAAACTTCTAATCCAAAGCCTGAGCCGTTACAAGGAATGGCTAGGGTGCAGACACTTCAGCCTAATTGGTACAAAGTTGAGTGATGTACCACATATGAGATAAAAGAAATGGTGCATGGAATGATAGGATGGGAAAATTCTTAGTTAGAAATGTATAAGAAAGATCCTCATACAATAGCATCAGCAATTGCAAATGGGTTTGTAGAGATAATAAAAGAATGGTGGGATAATGTTCCTCATCAGTCAGATATTCTACAGAGTGGATTTATGGGCTTAACAGCTGCCATAATTAAAGAATTCATAGGAGATGTGAATAATAATAAGTTTGAGAATACTTCTCTCTTTCTTAGAGCTAGACTACGTGATATGACTAGATTAAAAGAATATCAATGTTATATGCAGAGATTGTATTATAACTCGACAATATAAATGATGCTACCATGAGGCTAAGATATGTAGAATCTTTTCCAAAGCATACTTTTTCTGAGAGTATAAGAAAGCTATGCATGGGAAAATCCCAATGAATTAAGTTTTGGTGCAATAAATCAGATTATTGATGAAACTAATGCAAGGCTTTGCAGAGAAAAGTATGAAAGAAAGGAAGCTATCGAGTGAGAAGTCACTTGGCCATAAGTTTTGCCAGATGTTTGATGTTGACCTGTTTGGTTGTGATACACAGAGATCTCATGAAAAGAAGGTTTGTAAAGGATGTTCTTCTTTTTCAAAGGGGAAGGGTCAGAGGAGCCAAAAAGTTTATAAGAAGTATAGGAAATTTAAAGGATCGATAATTCAACTTTTAAGAATCGATAGAAAGTTTGTTTTCTAGAAAAAGAAGTATGTAGGGAAAAAAAAGAAATTCATTCCTACTTGTTATATCTGTAAAGGAAAACATTATGCTACTAATTGTCCTCAGAAGAACACAGAGAAAGGAAAAGCTAAAGTAAATACTCTTGCCGCCAAGGGTATCACAAAACAAGATTATTGCTTGATCGGTGATTCGATAGTTGTTCCTCATATATTTCTTATCAATCTCTTGATGAGGATTTCAGATTAACATTATACAAAGCATAATGATTCAGATAGTGATAGCACTAATTCTGGATATGATTCTTTACCATCATTTGTAAATATGGTGGTTTCTGTGAATATGAATGCTAATTTTCCACATCCATTGATGCCTTTATCTTCTAATCTTCTTCTCAAGCAGCTACACTCAGACAAAGTGAGTATGAAGACTGTCCCCCATGGGACACTACAAGAAAGATCTTCCTTTGAGAATAAAGTTAGAGAATTGGAAAATAAATATTTCTAACAATCAAGGTTAGAGCATGATAGAAAGATCCGAAACAAAGTAAGAAGAAGAAGAATTAGCTTGCCATGAGGAGCCATATTCTCTGTCCTATAAGGCCTCCATTCCGTGGAAGGATACGTCAAAGACAAACTTCCTACGAGGGAGAGGACGAGGAGATATTAGAAGAGGTGGGAGAGGAACTCTTCCACAAAGAAGCTTTCCATTCCTTTTCCCTGAAGAAAAGGAATCATAAGAATATCAAGAACTCCGTACTAGCACTACTACTACAGATATAATGATTCCTAATCACGAAACTCGAAGACACGGAGAAGAAACAAAATTGAGTTTCTTCAGAAAGTTATAGCAAAAGCCACCAATGAGTACAAGAGACTCATTGAAGAAGAAGAAAGAGACAAGAAAAGAGCTGAAGCTGATGAAGATCTAGAAGAAGCTCATCAACAGATTCTTCTACAAGAAGCACAAGAAGAAGCTTTAGCAGTTGAACCAACCCTAGAGGTATGCACCATCAAAAGTGCCCAAAATCCCTTCATATCTATTAATATTTGCATTCCTAATATACAGCCCTATTCCATAGATGCAATGATAGATACAGGTGCAGACATTAGTTTACTAAGGTCTAAATCCATACCTCCAGTTGTTGGGTGAAACCTTCACGAAAATTAATTTTGATAAAAAAGAAGTTGTCTCTAGATATATGGCATACGTTCCCATTAGGATAGAAGGATTTCAAAGAACTCTGAAATTCTACCAACATGACATGCTATCCTATGACTGTCTGATTGGTGTAGATTCACTACAAGACTGTGGAACCTTTAGTCTCTCTAAGGATTATATTTCTGTTGTTCAATCGATATAAGAATCCCTAGAAAATACACCTTCCAGGACTATTGTCCCTTTAGTAGAACACAAGAAGGAATCCAACCACGATTGGATTCATAAATCTATCTCTCTCTGTAAATCCAATATTGATGACATTATCTCTAAGATCAAGAAGGATCTTTGTTTCTAATAATCTGCATGCTTTTATTTCGGAAGAAAGCATGTTTGTTCTCTTGATTTACTGATTATAAAAGATAAGGCAATGAAGTGGTGCCAAGATTCAAAGCACACCATAGAGGCATGATTCCTTCTGAGAGAAAGGAATGTCATGATGAGATCAAGAAACTGATGCAAGGAGGTTTTATTCAAGATTCAAGTTCTCCATGGGCATTTGCAGCCTTCTATGTGAATAAGAGGAGTGAGCAATTGAGACAAAAGAAAAGGCTAGTTATCGACTACAAGCCTTTAAACAAGTTTGTTTCTGCAATACAACATCCTATTCCCTGTAAAGGATGATCTACTATCTAGAATCAAAGGATCTAAGGTCTACAACAATTTTGATCTAAAGAGTGGATTAAGCAGATTTTCCTTAAACACGATGTAATGCCCACTTCCCTACGACACTTAGTTGATTATCATTTTGAGTTATGCAGACTTTAGATATGGACATGGCTTATATTTATGTTGATTAGCATGATGTTTTGTGACTAGATACATTTGGATTATGGTTGGATTTTGTTTTCAGTATGATCTACACTGACTCATGGACAGACTATTGGATACCGATATTATTTTTATATGGATATATTGCATGTGTTCTAACATTGGATTTCTTCGCCCTGATGAGTAGAATGTAGTTGTTGAATTTACATTACTATGATTTTGGAAAATGATGAAATGCATAATTAAGTTGTGAATTAGACCTAGAAATAATGATTGCTTGAATTACGTATAGATGTTAATAAATTTCATGCATATGATTATTTTGGATATTTTGACATGGCCGCAAGGCCGAAGAGGGTATTTTGCATTTTTGCAGGAAACACAGCATGATCACAACCATGAGGGGGATTGGGGACCAAACACAACAGAATGTCGGGTGGTTACAACATTGGTCGTCAAGGCAACTTGTAAATTGTATTGTGTTAACTTTGTTCTTGTATGTGTTGAGAAAATTTCCATGAGGGGGAAATTTTCCTATGTGACCAAGGGGGTAAGAATTTTATTACTTGTTTTACTTGATTTAGTAGGTGATTTCTTTTGTGAAGTCTTTTTGTTAAATTACTTTTGTTAAGTGTGTTTGGATTAATGTAATATCTTGTTTTAGTTTTTAAGCCTTGGGGAAAGTCAAGTGGGTGTAATAAATTTTGATTGTTGGCTCCTTGAGCCTTGTGTGTCCTCTTGTATTGAATGCTTGGTTTTGAGTGTTGACCACTCCATGCTCTTAGAATCTCGAATTTGAGATTGAGGGCAATTTTAGGGGACTTGTGGGACAAGTTAAACTTGTCCCACACTTCCCAAAACCCCTTACCAACCATATCTATGGGTTGGGAATCCAAAAAGGGGGTTATTTATTGTTTTGGGAAGGGAAATATGACTTTGGAGTGCATTTTCCTCATTTTGCATTTAATTGTGCCTTAAGGCACATGGGAAAGGGATGGTTGTGGAAGAGAGTGGTCATTCAACCCAACCACCCATTTATGGTGTTTTGGGATTTGAGTTGACTAAAAGGAGGTGGTCTTGATGATGTGTGATGTGGCATCCAACTAGGAGCCACATCACCCTCACTCTTCCTTTTGTCTATTTATTGAAACTTCCTCTATTGTGGAGGGGGTTGGAGTTTTCTTTGGTTGAAAGTTCTTTTGTTATTTTGGGAGAGGAGAGTTTTGGGGAGAAGGAAAAAAAAAAAAAAGAGCTTGGTCTTGCATGCTTGGATTGCTTTGGAGGGAGCTTGGAAAAAGCTTCTTGGATTAGACTTCTCCAATGGAGAGGTAGGAAAACTTCTCTCTTGTGCTTTCTTTTGTTATTGCTTTGAGCTTAAAATTGAAGAAAATGCATGTTGTTGTTGTATATTGTGAAAAATGGATTTGAATGCTTTTGTGTAGTATAGGAGAGGTCTATGGGAATACTCATGAGGGAGGCAAAAGAGTAGATTAGGATATTGTGGAGGGAGTTTGAGAGGGATGCCCATCTTGGGTAAGAATGTTTACATTCTACCTTGTTTTTGAGGGAGCTATAAGAGGAGGGAGGCATAAGAGTATGGGAGGTAAAAGGGGTACTTGAGGGAGGCATAAGAGTTATAGGGGCTTGTGTTTTATTGTGGAGGGTTTTGGATGGGCATCTCATCTCAATTGGGAGACATAAGGAAACCATTCCCATAGTTCCTTCTCTTGATTGGCTTGAATGAAAGCCTTTTGTGCAAAATATTGTGTTATTGTATTTCCTTGTTGTTTTCTCTTTTACCTTGAATGTTGTGAATGAAACTTGTATTGTGGAAGCATGTATTGTTGCCTTGAGTTGGAGACCACCCTTCATTGTGTTGTGTTTGGGGCTCGGGGGTCAATGGAGGAGATTGCTTCTCTTCTCCATTGAGATTTGGTTGGGAGGAGAGTGTTGCCTCTCCCCCTATCTTGGTTGTGATTGGAAATACTTGGAACTTGGAGTATGGATGAAGAATGCTACGGAGCTTGAGAAGACTTCTTCCTTTTCTTTTATATGTATCAATTTGTTGTAAAATTTGTATGTGAAAGAAAATTGTAACATCTTGTTTCATTCAAATAAAAGGGACATTGTAATCTATATTTGCCCAAAGGTTCACATGGTTAAAATGTTGATAGATCTTGTTCAAAATTTAATAAAAGTATTGCTGGACTCTTGTGTTGAATGTTAGGATATCTACAAAATATACATACATACTTGATTCCATTTTGTTGCAAAAAAAAAAAGTATTGATAAGTGATACCATTAGTGTATATCTTCTTCTTGTAGTATGAATAGAAAGAGTTAAGTTTTATTGAATGTCCATTATGCCAACAAGGAGGAATGAAGGCTTTTTGCACGGTTAGCATTTGATGAAATTTATATTCCCTTGATATGACAAAATGATTGCACATAGCACATCTAAATTGTTGCAATGCTTACAAAAGTTTTTAAGGTTTTTTCTTTTACAGTTTAGGACACTGCGAGTGGTTTTAGCTTCACAAATAACCAGCTGCATGGCAGGCCTCGCCACTGCCCAAACAAATGTGAAATTAGTCTCAAAATCAAGATCAGTCAATCACCCTTAAATCGGGTCTAAGAGAATAACTGTTAACAAAAAAAAATAGATGATACGTTTCAGTAAAAATGCCTGATAGACAACTTGATACACAAGGCGCTGACTGTTACAGCGAATATTTAAATTGTTGCAATGCTTACCAATAGTATTACACATTTTTTTTAACAGATTAGGACACTGCAAGTGGTCTTAGCTTCACAAATATCAAGCTGCATGGCAGGACTCGCGACTGCCCCAACAAATGTGAAATTAGTCTCAAAATCAAGACCAGTCAATCACCCTTAAATCGTGTCTAAGAGAATAACTGCTAATATAAAAAAAAATGATGATACGTTTCAGTAGATATGCCTGATAGATAACTTGACACCCAAAGCACCAGATCATCACAATAATAAATAAAGCTATTTGTGATAAACCAAAGAACTGATCGATCCTTATGCATATCTCCCTGGGCATAAAAATATAGTTGCTTGGAGTCTTATCAATCGTCTAGACATATCTAATGCTTTCTTCTATCCATGCTCGCCCTGCACTTCCCCCCCTCTTGCACTGTCCCTTGAATCGATCTGAGGGCGAATCAATTGGAGAATGCATTCGTTACTGTACAGATAACAACATAGTTGGGCGGTCTGCAACACATCCTGCCGCACCCCCTCTTTCACTGTCCTCCATCGCATTGATAAACACTCCTTGAAGACAGTATCTCGGACATGGAAGTCGCGCTCAGCACAAGACAAATAGCAACACAGTTGGACGACCCTGCCACGTCCACCTTGCTGCACGCAATGAAAATGAAGGTAAAACGCCCTTCCCACGCACTGGAGCTCCTCTATAATCCTCACCCTTTTCTCACGCGCCAGTGGCAAAGCTTAAACGCGTTTTTTTTACTTCCTTGCTGTACCCACGTGGCCGGGGCGGCTGTGCAATGTCTCCTGGTACATTTTAACACGTTTCAATGGCTGGGCAGAGATAAGATTTGAAAATTTTAGTGAAGTTATTGTTTAGGCGGCCAGTCAAAGATGGATTTGCAAAATCCATGAAGTAAATGTTATGCGGCCTGTGGGAGTGGCGTGCACGCCATAGGATGGAACTTCAATGTTTGGCGGGTGGCCATTAAAGCCACCCACCGCGCCTCCCATTCTTAAGTTTCAAATCTCCACTCTTAACTTTCCTTCGGCCCTTGAATTTGTTTATGCATATCAACAACTAGCCGTCTTGCCATCTCAATGTAGTAATTGCTTGTCCTTCAGTCCACGTTTTCACCTTGTCAATTCTTTATCCCATTCGTTTCCCCACCATAGTAATTAGTCTTAGTTGAAAATGCCATTCCTTGCAAGCCTACGTAAGTTAGGGATAGTTTAAGTGTTAAACACCATACAAATATTAGTGGCACATAATATAGTTTTCTTATAATAGTCATACTTGGTTTAAGTAAGGGGTCACGTACACCTAAAACACACAAAGACATACAAGGTAGTAGTGGTAGAATACGTAACAGAATTTTCAAATAATTATTACTTCAGATATAATTAAGGCACTATATATCCCTAATCATATGCAATTATTCAATGCGATAAAATAGATTTGCGCCAAAGGATGTATATTGTAATGTGCGGCTCTTTTCAGTTTGCATGTGGATATATATATATATATATATATATATAAATAATGTATTAGAATAATGTATTAGATCGTGATATGTGTAATATATCTGGATAGTAAAATTAAAAAAAAAAAAAATTTGTCGCGTTTTCGGGACGGGATTGTTTGGTTGAGGCGCGGCGTCGCCATTGTCGTGAGTGTGGCGCCGTCTATTTTTGCGGCGTTACACTGAAGATACCTTAAAAGCGCTTTTGTTGTACCCGGAGGTCAGTATGAATGGAAAGTACTTCCATTTGGTTTTAAAATTGCTCCTTCATTTTTTCAAAAGAAAATGGATTCTATTTTGGTGATCTTTCAGAATTTCTATTAGTATATATTGATGATATACTAATATTTTCAAAGTCTCCAAAAGATCATCTTGAGCATCTAGAAAAATTCTATGATACAGTCTATAATAATGGTCTATGCCTATCTCCTACAAAAATGGAGATATTCAAAGATGAAATGGATTTTTAGGCATTAAGATCAAAGATGGATCCATTGAAATGCAAAAGCATGTAGTATCCAAGATCCAAGAATTCCCAGATGAAATGAAAGAAAGGAACGATTCTGAGAGATTTCTTGGGTGTGTCAACTATGTGGCAGGATTTTACAAGAATATTGCTGCAAATAGAATTGTCTTAAATAAGAGACTCAAAAAGAATGCTCCACTGGAATGAAGAAATGACACGAGCATCAAAAGAATTAAAAGACAAGTCCCGAACTGCCTTCCATGACCTTGCCAGACAAGTCCCGAACTCGCCTTCCATGACAACTTTTCCAAAGAACCTTTGCGGCTTTCCTCCAAATTGCGCTCTTCCTCCAAATTGCTCGCACATTTCTTGGAATCCTCTGCTGCCTTGGCAATGCATGACCCTATCACCTCCGCCAACATCCCCCAGTCCATCCACTAATCCCTCCATGATGTCGTAATCATTCATTATTCCCTGGCATACCCCTGCACAAGTTGTACCCGCCGCTACCTCTTCCCACGCTCTTGAATCGTATGCATTGGCTATTTCTTTGTCCTTTTCAAACAGATTTTCTACAGCTCCTCTAATTCCACCCTCCGCAGACTTGTCAAGAGAATTGCTTTGGGGCAGATGGAGATGGAGCCATTTGCGCTCTCTCTGCAACTTGTAAAATAGTTGATCAGCGGCTTTCATAAGCACCGCTGCTTCACTGTCAGAATGTTCCACGACATCCATCATATTCCATGCCTGCGAGCAAGCTTTCATAGCTTTATCTGCAACATTATTGGGCTCACCTTCATTATGGGTAAATGGAGAGAGCTCAAATATTAGAGTAAGTATTGAGACTGCTGTCATCTTGCAAGAGCGTTTCCACACATTTAATTCACTTTCCACCTCCAATCCTAGGGGCAGATCAGCCTTCACACATCCTTCGCCGCCGAAACCTGCTGAAGATTTTTCAGCGAGCAATGTAATCAATTCAATATATCTCTTCCCCTCTTCCTCCCCCTTTCCAAACCGCTTCTTTATTTCTTGAAAGGATTTTTTATTGGCAATCCATAACCAAGCAGGATTTTCCCCCTGCATGTTTACAAATACTTTTTTATACTTAACATAATCAGATTCTCTTTCCGATTGAATCTGGATGCTGGAAGATTTCTCCTCACATAATCTTGAGAGTTCTTCAAATGATGATCCCGCCACATGCTTAGCCAAAAATTGGTTGGAGAACAATAGATGTGATAATATAGAGCATCCTTTGCTGAAGAAAACCAAACACATCTGCAACCAGAGAATCAGCGGAAGTAACTTGTGAAATCGCATGCTTCTCAGTAGCATTATGATTAATTTCTTGATATAACTTTCTCCAACTTCTCCACGCCTGTGCCTTTTGGAGCTCTTTATTAACTCAACGATGTGAATTGTCCAAAAATCTTCGATCCGGAAATATTCTCTGAAGCTGGACAATTTCCACTCCACGCCTCTGGGGTAGTATACTGCTGCTGTGATACATCTGCAGTAAATGACTGCTGATCCTATTACGATGACCATATAATGAAGGATGAGGGGAATCGATATGTGAGCTGGTCGTATGCACCCTTCATTGTAATCATATCCTCGTGAAATAATAACTCCGGATTGGAAGTGTCACGGAATAAAAGCCCTCTTGTTTTATATGAGCAGCGGGCTGTTTCAGACACTAAAACTGCATTGCAAACTGTAACGACAAGTGCGACTGATGAGGGAATAATTGATCTGGCAATTATATATTGAGGATTGGAAGTGCGAACTACAATCCATGACTTTAGCACCTGTTCTTCTACCCTTTTCCACAAAAAATTGTGGGGATATAAATGAGAATTAAACTTTGAAGCGGAGAGAATAACGGGTATTCTACGAGATACAATTTCACGAATACCAATACTAGCCAAAGCTGCAGAGCCTAAAAGAAGAACGAGAGTGATCATGGATACTAGTATTACTACGTTCGACACTTCTACCAAACTTAAATTCACCAAATTGATGGGATATTCATTAACAGACCAGTAAGCTTCATAAGAAAACCCGAGGCCGTCGTATTGAGTATAAACATACCCTGATGTTTGATAAGCTGTAGGAAGTATGGAAATCTCGTAAGGAATTGTATGGAGGGTAACCAGCGCAAAGCTAATGAAGAGCGCAGCCATGTCAGTTCTCAAATTTGTGGAGAGAGGCATTGCTACTCCAGGCAACAAACATCCCATCAAAACGCAGGTGGAAACCCTCCCAGTGAGAATCAATAACCATTTGCTGTAAAGGTCAGCCAAATACGTATAAACGTTCTGAAATGGGTTATCATGTACCTTGTCGGTGATGGAGTAGTCGAGGGAGGGCTTGTTGAGGAGCATGAGCAGCTGCAGAGAAAGGGCCCCAAGAACGAGAGAGTCGCCAGGAATCCAATGTTTCTTCTGTTTGAATGCCCTCCATACGTCAGCTCCCACAAATGCAATTGCAGCTGCGCATCCAAATGACAATCCCACAAAGGTTATTACTACCGCAAGAATGGCAAGACTGGCATAGTAGAAGTGATCCTGGCCCGCCAAGTCTGTTATAGACATCTTCAACAATAGAGAAAACAATACTAAATGTTCGATCTAAATTTGCAACGCAGGGCTTCGCAACGAAAATTTGTTATTTGAAGAGGGAGGGCGACCATCTCCGTGGAGGAAGCATCCTGCGTTGGAACCAGGCCTCGAATTTCAAATCATCTGCACCTGTCAAATCAAAATTTGTTGACGGTCTAACTTTTTGGGTGACTCCAAACTTCAAAGGCTAGTTTTTATACTTAAAATAATTTCTTTAGATAGATATAAATAAATTATATTTTTCCATATGAGGTCTATTTAAAAAATATATGGTTTTTAAAATTTTTACCTTATCATTATTTATGGCTGTCTAAAATTTTGACCAATAATATATGGTTAAAATCACAATAGAAAGTCACATCATGTCGATTTTCAAACCTGGTTGGAACACTATTGGGCCTGCAGGGGTGAGTTTGGGGGGAGGTCGTTGGTTCAATTCTCTTTGTACCATTTTTCAATTCTCTTTATACCATTTGTATATTTATTCATTGTATAAGTCTATTATCCTAAATTAACGAATAATGGTTTAAAACTCAATAGATAAATAGGCGATATAAGTAGCTCTCCAAATACAATTGAGAACACATTATTCAAGTCATTTCAAATAATATTAGTTTTATTATGGAGCCTACTAGTAAAATAATTGTATTGTAATTAAATTTCATTCACATGTTTGATTTCCTTCACATGTTTGAGGTACAAATTTAATGGGCTTCATAACGAAGGCATGTGTATAATATATTAGAGATAACATCTTAAAATCTAAGCAAAGTAGAATCATACAAATGAATAAAAAAAAGCACTCCTCTTGTGATCTTCTCTGAGGAGGTTTCTCACTCTGAACACATAATTTTGGTATGAGGTTAGCTAATAGTTATGGTGTTAATGTAGTTGGATATTTATTGATTATTAGTTTGAATAAGACTTTTGTTGATGTGGGTTTTTATGTTAACTTTTTACATGTTTATATAATGGTGTACTCAATATAGTATCTCTATATTTTATGCAAGACCATTAGGATTTCACTTGATTGACAATGTCATCATGTTTACTATCTAATGCTTCGGGTGGTTGATTGTGATACTCGTGAAATAATTTGGCGATTAGACTATCTAATTTAGGCCAAGGCATTTACTAATTTGGATTGAGGGTGGTTGATTGTGATACCCGTCAAACAATCAGAGGGCTAAGATTGAGTGTTGATGGTCATTGACGTTTAGCATAATCTTCGTCATCCACGTGCTAGTTACCACTATGTTTCAACATTTCCTTCTCCTCATCATTCATGTTATTAGTTATCCCACCCATATTGTTCTTGTAATCAAGATGGCAGGGCGTAATGTGCTTGTTATGGAAAATTCATAATGGTAAATAATGTGTACTTTTTAATTGTTTACGGTTAAATTTTGGTTGATTTTATGCTTAAATTCATGCACAATAATTAGAATGTTATGGTGGATGTACGGTGGAGAATTCGTGTCGAGATTTAAAGATGGAGGACATTAACCGAGGGGAAATATTTCTTGCACTTTAGTCTACAAATTTTGATCGGCGGATAAAATATACCTAGTGATTATATGACCAACAACTAGAGGGCTCAATTATCATTAATTCTTCGTGCATCACCTATTTTATTGCAGGTAATCGAGATTAACAATGAAAAGGGGGGCTATAGAATGCTACAAGAAGATATCATTGTTGTTAGGTTTCAAACGTGGAACCTATTGGATTTTCCTATTTTTTATTTTGGCCACTTTAAGCACAAATTAAACTCATGTATATAATACAAACGAGATTGAGACAATAGAGTGAATCACAAATAATAGATATTATTTGGGTAGGAACAATTTGAGCCATGGAATAGGTGTGGGACATGTAGGTATTTAATTCCCACATTTGTCTTTCCAAATTTTTGTTCTTGATTTCATCTTTGATAGGATCAAAACACAAATGAGCAATAAAACGGAATTAAAACAGAAATAATATAAGCATGCAATCACAAGATAAACCCAAGATTTAACGTGGTTCACCCAATGTGGGCTACATCCACTAGAAACAAGCCAACCTTCTCCTTTATTCAGTCTAGAGGAATACAATACAATTCTCTCTTTTTCATATTTTAAAGAGTAAATCCATGCACATATATATAACTTGTGCACCTCTTTGTAAAAGTTTGCTTCAACCACAAGCAACCTAAATATAGCATGCTTATAAATAAGACATGCATATAAATAAGATAAACATAAAAATAACAACTCTTGTCTATTAATAAGAAAATGCTATTTTTATCCACGGCCATGCATTCCTCCCACAAGAAGGAAAAAGCAAACTGCCACTTCATCTTAGAACTTTAGGCTCCACATCTTCAACAATCTCCCACTTGGAGACTAACTGCTGCAACCCACTATTACAGCTCATCCTCAGACTCTTCTCTAACTTGTTTCTCTTCTTCAAGATCAATCTTGAAGACCTATCAAAGCTGAAAAACCTTCCACTTCTCTTTTGTCACCACCTTTGTCAACATATCAACAAGATTCTGACTTGTATGAATCTTCTCCAACATCAGTTGTCCATCCTCCAAAACTGATCTAATGAAGTGATACCGAGTCATATATGTTTTCTTCTCGAATGGAATGCTAAGTTCTTGGCAAGATGAATTGCACTCTGGCTATCACTGAATAACTGTAATCCTCCTACTTCTTTCCCAACTCTTCCATGAACCTCTTGCATCCATATTATCTCCTTGCTTACTTCTGTAGTAGCAACATAATCTGCCTTTGTAGTAGACAAGGCAACAATCTTCGTAGTTTAGAAATCCAACTAACTGTCGTGCCACCAACAATGAATACATAACATGTGGTGCTCCTCCTACCATCCAAATCTCTAGCCATGTCTGCATCAACATATATGTAAAGAAACCTCTAACCCTCCATAGCACAATTACTCTGCTATTGGTCCCTCTCAAGTATCTAAGAATCCACTGGACTGCATTCTAGTGCTCCTTTCCTAGATTACTCATGTATCTACTGACAACTCCCACTGCATGGGAAATGTCTAGTCTTGTGCATACCATAACATACATCAAACTTCCAACTATTGAAGCATATGGAACTCTAGACATATATTCAATCTCTTCATGTGTTTTAGGACACTGTTCTTTACTCAACTTGAAGTGCCTTGCCAATGGTGTACTTACTGGTTTTGCATCCTGCATCCTAAACCTATCCAACACCTTGTTCACATACTCTTCTTGAGACAAAGTCAATATTTTACTCTTTTTGTCTCTATTGATTCTCATGCCAAGAATTTTCTTTGTTGCACCTAAATCCTTCATGGAAAATGTATTGGCTAACTATCTCTTTAGCTCATTTATATCTTGCAAGTTTGACCCTGTCACAAGCATGTCATCCACATACAACAACAAGATAATATAGGTGCCATTATCTAGTCTCTTAAAATAAACACAATGATCAGAATGACATCTAGAGTAACCTTGTTCTATCATGAACCTGTCAAATCTCAAATACCACTACCTTAGAGCTTTCTTAAGGCCATACAAGCTCTTCTTCAATCTACACACCAAATTCTCCTTCCCCCTGACTTCATATCCCTGTGGCTGCTCCATATATATTTCTTCCTCCAAATCACCATGAAGAAAAGCAATCTTTACATCTAATTGTTCAAGATGTAAATATTCCATAGCTACCAAACTTAAAACAGTTCTAATGGAAGTCATTTTAACAACAGGAGAGAAAATTTCATCAAATTCTATACCTTTTTCCTATGTAAATCCCTTCACAACAAGTCTTTCCTTGTACCTCTTTTTGTCACCTTCTTCTTCCTTCAACCTGTAAACCCACTTGTTTTGCAATGCTCTCTTTCCTACAGGAAACTGAACCAAATCCCAAGTTTGGTTGTGATCCAAGGAGTCCATCTCCTCATCCATACCCTGCTCCCACTTTTTCCATGTTTCTACCTGCATTGCTTCTTCAAAACTTTTTGGTTCTCCACCATCTGTCAATAAACAATAGTAAATCTCATACGAAGATAATCGTGTAGGAGGTTTACTTACCCTAGTAGAACGTCTCACAAGATTTTCTAGATTTTGAGGCTCTTGTTGTTCTTGTTGATTTTGATCTACAGAATCAACACCGACTATGCCAGGATTGATGCCAACTTGTTTATTTTCCAACCCTTTGAGAACTTCTCTATCTTTTATCTCATCAAGTGTTACATACTCATAGAATTTTCCAGCTTCTTATCCTGTAGTTGTTCCCTATACATAACCCTTTCATTGAAAATAACATCCCTACTCCTAATGATTTTCTTCTCATCCAAACTCCACAACCAAAATCTAAAATCATCAGTGCCATATCCAATGAAAGTACATTTATTTGACTTAGCTTCTAGCTTGGTCCTATTATCTTTATCAATGTGCACAAATGCTTCACAACAAAAAAATTTCAGAAAAGAATAGTTTACCTCCTTACCGGTCCAAGCCTCCTCGGGTACTCCACCTTCCAAAGCACTTGAAGGTCCTCTGTTTATCAAGTAAACAATAGTATCTACAACATCCACCCAAAGCTATAAGGGCAATCCAACATGTAATCTCATGCTCCTTGCACGCTCCATGATAGTCCTATTCATTCTTTCTGACACACCATTCTGTTGTGGTGTTCTAGGAATTGTCTTCACCCTACGGATTCCATTATGTGAACAATAGTTATTAAATTCATTGCTACAATAATCTCCACCATTATCTGATTTGAGACACTTCAAATTCAAACCTGTTTCATTCTCTACCAAAGCTTTTCACTTCTTGAAAGTGTTAAATACATCAAATTTATTTTTACACAGTAAACCCAAACCTTCCTAGTAGCATCATCAATAAAAGTAACATAATATCATGAACCACCAAGAGAAGATACTCGAGCCAGCCCCCACACATCCGTATGAACAAGCTCTAACTTTTTCTCCTTCTTGGTTGATCCAACCTTGAGAAATATCACATGCTTTTGTTTCATATACACACAATGCTCACAAAAGTCTAGGTCTATGTTTTTAAATCTGATAACTTTCCCTGTGAATGTAAAATCTTCATCCCCTTCTCACTCATATGGCTAAGTTTTGATGCCATAGAGTTGTGTCTATATATGTAGTAGCTAAAATAGAGATGGATCAGTACTAACAATGGATAAATACAAAGTACTTAATTTCTTACCTCTTGCTACCATAAGAGAACCCTTGGTAACTTTCAAGAATCTATTGTAAATATAACCATACAACCCTCATCTCCTAATTGCCCTGCAGAAATTAGATTCCTCCTCAAGCTAGGAACATGCCTGACATTCTTCAACACCCAAGTGTTACCATTATGCAATTTAACATAAACACTTTGCCTTTTTCCAACAATGTTACATGGCTCATCATCACCAAGATATACCTGCCCAAAATTCCCTTGAACATAATCTTGAAAATATTGTTTATGAGGAGTTGCATGAAATGAAGCACCAAAATCTAAAACCCAAGATTCTGATTTATTATCCAAAGAAATAATAAGAGCATCTTGTAACACATCACCTGCTACGTTTGCCTCTTTGCTCCCTTCTTTTTTATCTTTCTCTGATTTTAAAGACCAACAATCTTTCTTTGCATGTCCCTTTTCCACAATTCCAGCATACCATCCTACTTCTAGATTTAGATCTGCCCTTCTTAGACTTTCCACGGTGTCCAGGACCTTTTTCTTTTTCCTTTTGTCTTCCCTTGTTCTCTACACTCAAAGCATTACCAAATGACTCACATGTGCTTTTTCTTCTCATCTCTTCACTAAGAATCACACCAATAACATCATCAAACTTTAAAGTGTTTGAACTAGAAACAAAATTACTCACAGCCATAACCAAAGTATTCCAACTTTTAGGCAATGAGCACAAAATTAAAAGAGCTCTAACTTCATCATCAAAATTTACTCCTACAGAGCTTAATTGATTAGTAACCGTGTTGAATTCATTCAAATGATCATTTACTAAATCACCTTCTAACATCTTCATATTAAAAAAACTTTTCATGAGAAATACCTTATTGGAGGCTGAGGGTTTTTCATATAATTTACCCAATTTTTCCATTAGATCTACCGTTGTCTTTTCCGTAGAAATATTGAAAGCTACCGTAGCTGCCAAGCACAACCGTATTGTTCCTAGTGCCTTCCGATCAAGAACATCCCATTCTTCATCTTTCATAGCTAATGGCTTTAAAGATTTCCCTTTCAATGGTAGATAAAGATCCTTTTGATATAGGTAGTCCTCCACCGCATCTTCCATAGTTGAAAGTTCTGGCCGTTAAACTTCTCAACCCTGAACTTGTTATCTTTTGTCATTGCTCCCACTCAAACAAGAAACCCTCCTGTGAGCTTTTTCTACCAAAACAAAATCCTTCTCTGATACCAGTTGTTAGGATCGAAACACAGATGAGCAATAAAACGAAATTAAAACAAAAATAATATAAGCATGCAATCACAAGATAAACCCAATATTTAACGTGGTTCACCCAATGTGGGCTACATCCACCAAAAACAAGCCAACCTTCTCCTTTATTCAGTCCAAAGGAATACAATACAATTCTCTCTTTTTCATATTTTAAAGAGTAAATCCATGCACATATATATAACTTGTGCACCTCTTTGTAAAAGTTTGCTTCAACCACAAGCAACCTAAATATAGCATGCTTATAAATAAGACATGCATATAAATAAGATAAACATAAAAATAACAACTCCGTCTATTAATTAGACAATGTTTTTTTTATCTATGGCCATGCATTATTCCCACAAGAAGGAAAAAACAAACTGCCACTTCATCTTGTAGTTAACTGCCACTTCATCTTGCAGTTAGACTCCACATCTTCAACAATCTTGTCTAGCAAATTAAATATTGTTGAATTGAAAACATTGACACCATATATTAAAAAATTAAAAAATAGCAAAGCATATTTTCCCCATATTTTCTCAAAAAAAAACTTTATTTCAGTTGTCTAAGGGTTGGTTATCAGCAACCTAGAACTAACAAACAAGTTAATGGCATTGATTGAGCAACCCCTCCACATGGCTTAAAATAGATATTGTACAATGTTATTCTTAAGCTTATACTGTTTCTGATTAAGTTGACTCATGTTATTGAGTACTTATTTCATTATATCCATGCACCACCCCCAAAAATTCTCTCCTTGTTTTCTCTTGTATATTGAAAATATTTGAATCACGTCTTCTAGTGATATATCAAAATATCTTTCCAAATTTGTCATCTCATAAATTACAACAAAAATATAAAATAAACCACCCTGTCAAAGTTAGTATATCTAAAAGTGTTATGGTTCTATGTACGTTGGAAATGATTAACCCTTTGTAAATCATGGAAAGGCTACCATGATCATCTTCCCTCTCGTGGAGAAGAATTGATGCTTTGAAAAAGGCAATGCCAACATTAATATAGTTTCCATATTTAACTTTTTTAATCTTTTCCATTTCATATTTCTAACATGCGGAAAATATTTCTTATTTAATAGTATGTAGATATCTTACGTACCACTTCATTATCAACTTTCTAAACTAATACCAATACCATGTTATGCAAGTTCAAACATCAATTTCCTATCCAATATTTTGGGATGAATGAATTTGGGATGAATTAACCCACTTTAATGTATTATTATTGTTAATCTTGAACTATACACCCTAACGCCTTTGAAGATGATGAAAATAAAATTTGCTAGATTTGGGTATTGTCAGAATTTAAATGTCCCAATTGGGAGGAGCATTCTAGAACAAGAAAGATGCACTTCCGAGCAGGCTTGAAAATTGATAGGCTGTAGGCCATTTTTTGTGATTTTAACCATAAATTACAGGTGAAACTTTTTTAAAAGCGTAGGGAAAGGAGCCAATTATCGTGAATGGCCCAATGACTGTGAGTAGTTATGTGAAACAAAGTACCAATAGTTGTTTGAATTAAAGTTAAAAATGAAATAAAAACTAGCCAATAAAGTAAGTCACATCAAGTCACATCAATAAATGAACCAATGAAATGATGACACATAAACAACCCATAAAAGGTGATTTTATTCTCAACTAATGGGTTGCCTTAAATTCCTTTGTATTCAAAAGTACTTATTTTAAATCCCTTAAAAATATATTCTCCACATACTCAAAATTTTTGAAAGAAAATCTGTATATTAAAAAAATCATGCTCTTTAAAAGGATTTTTTTATAAATTTTATGATTGTTAAGTGGCTCTAACAACCTCCCACATTATGATTCACGATAACTGGCTCCTTTCCCCTAGACAATGACAGGCTGCAAATATTGAAAACCGTAATTTTTTAAAGTCATTTGTATAAAAACATAATACCTATCTATATATATGTGAACAGATTATAGATATATCTATAAAAATTACTGGGATTTATAGCCACCTGAAAGAGCTAAGCCGTCAGTGAATTTTGATTTGACAGGGACAGATAATTTGAAATTCCAGGCCTGCTTCCGAGCAATTCAAGCTTAAAGTCATAGTTGTGCATCGGTCAAAGGTCAAAGGTTCGTGTCGACCTCAACTTCTGGGGAGATCAGGGGATTGGCTGCATAGAAATTACCCGACCAACCCCATGTACCTTGGTGGATTCGACTTCTGACCTTCCACGACAATTGTTTCCTTCGGCATTAAAAGTGTCCAACCTTCCCCTCTTTAGTCCTCCACTCTTCCGGAAGAGAGCCTTTCTAGTGCTGTTTTGTAACTTCAAAATTTAAAAATGATTTGCACGAATCCGAATCGAACTTTATGCCTCGAGTATTGGCGGAGCTGGTGTGTGTGGCAAAGGAGGTGGTGAGTGGTCGTTTGGGCCCCTGGTTGCCATCATTTTTATAGGAGTGGATGCGTGGAGAGCATTGAAAAGAAGCGACACCTTTGGATTCCCTGCGACTCTTTCCTCCTTGGCGCCCTCACTCTTGACTCCTCGCACCGCTTAACCTCCCTTCCTCTGTCCTTAAGTTTCCCAAGACGATTACGATTTGGTGACCAAGTACCCGGTTTGTTTATTTGCTTGCTAGAGAAAGACAAGATGATACTGAGAAAATAGAAATTCAGAAATTACTTTTAATCTTACATAATGAGCTGTCCATAAGAGGAAGAAAAACAAAATACCGTGCATGAAAAGTAGATTTGTATTATATTTCACAAAAAGCAAGCTTTTTGTGCTCTTGTCTACACGCCTTCTTCTTCTTTTTAAAACAAAGTATTCCCTCTTGTTACAATGAAAAATAAACAGAGTTTTTATTATTTACAACACGAAGCTTCGGATTAAAAAAGAAGTGTCTAGATGCATAGAAAGGAAGTTAGGTGAAGGAATTTAAATGCGGTGGGTGGAGTGTTTTGACAAAGAGGGCGGGGAGACTAGGTAAGCATACGTGGATGTCCACGTCTACCAACACTCCCCTTTAATCTTCACCGCCATATATATCTGCTATTCCAATTCCTTCCGGAGATGCTCAAAGACATGCTTTGCAAGTGGTTTTGTGAAGATGTCTCTGCTAGTTTCTCTTTGGACTCGCAAAACTCAAGATGAATGTCACCATTGTTCACCAATTCTCGAATAAAATGATATCTTGTGTCAATATGCTTGCTGCGTTTATGGAAGACATGATTTTTAGATAAAGAAATTGCTGAATTATTATCACAATAAATTTCGTAGGTTTTTCTTGTGGATGCTTCAAATCTGAAAGTACTTTTCTCATCCATATTGCTTGGCAAGCTCACGATGTGGCTGCTGACATATTCCACTTCAGTAGATGAGAGTATCACAAGTGGTTGTTTCTTTGATGCCCAAGAGATAGCACCTAATCCAAGATGGAAAATGTTACCGAAAGTACTCTTCCTATCATCCAAGCTACCTCCCAATCACTATCCGTATATCCAATCAACTTGTATTCATCCAAGTGTATACAAAATCCCAAAGTTCTTTGTTCCAGCTATATACCTTAAAATTCTTTTTCCAGCCTTCCAATGTGATTCCTTTGGTTTGTCCATGAATCTAGAAATAAGACTAACCCCATGCATGATATCCGGTCTTGTGGCAGTTAGATATATAAGGCTGCCAACTAATCTTTTAAATAAAGTTGCATCAACACTAGGACTTTTGTCATCCTTACTAAGTTTTAAACCCAGTGCAACTGGTGTAGGGGCTGCATTGACATTTGTCATCTTGTGTAACACCGGAAACTAGCCGACGCCACACTCACGACATCGACAAAGACGACGCCGCAACGAACAAGAGACCCGAAAATGCGACAAACTTTTTTTTTTTTTTTTGATGATGGTGTGCTCGCATACAGGCTCAAACTAAATTAGTCCCGTTAATGCTTCGGGAACGATGATAAGAAGAAGTTAAGTCTCAATCGACGTTTCGCCAAGAATGAAGGAGGGTCGTCTTTTGAATTATTTGTCTGATGTCTGGTGCTGTCGTGATAGCAATGAAACGGAAAGGTAATTCGAGAGCAAGGCATAATTTACTTTGCGTCGAATTCAAAAGCCACTTCGATTTCTTTATTCTTACTTTGTTATTCGGTCAAGTTACATTGTTTCAAAATTTAATACATTTTAATATACATATGTTTAATACATTTTAACATACATATGTATATATATATATATATATATATATATATACTTACTTTATCATTTGTTATATTACGACATTTCAAAATTAATACATTACATTATATGTAATTGTAGATTTATATATATATATACATATATATACATATATATATATTATATTTACATATATATATATATATATATATATATATATAGGGATCACTCATTCGGTAAGAACTTTTTTTGTTTTGCATTGTAATTGTTAAAATACTTAAATCACATACTACCATACTTATCTACAAGGCGTATGAGATAGTTTACTACCTGTTATTGAATTATAAATGGCGCTAAACCCAAAATTGGAATTTCCTTTGAACATAGACACAAGGACGTTTGGGAGGACTTTTCATTTTAGTTATAAATGAATAAGGCTGGGCAGTGGGTGGCCCATGTCAAATTTGGCGGCCATGAAGGTTCTTTCTACACGGCGCATCCAAATTCAAACAATTAGGTATTGACAAATTTGCCTCCCACAGTCTACTGGCCGTCTACAACATTGGCACGCCTCAATTAACACATGGAAACACTGTATCACCTCCCTAGCCGCGTGGAAGAGTCGGTTTTTTCATTTTTAATCCCTGTGCGCGTGGACAAGTCAAGTCGACTGTAATGGTGAGGGAGCTGTGACTCGGGAGGTCTGTTTTCTTCGTTTCTTTTGTGCCTGGGCGCGTGGGAACTGGCAAGAGGAGCTGAACGTCCTTCGGTGCGTGAGGAGGCGAGCAGGAGAAGTTCTGGGCGCGGATCTTGGGCGCGTGGACAGCGAATGGGGGAGGCGCACCACAAGCAGGTCGCCCAACTATGTTGTTTTCTGTACAGTAATGACAGCATCCTCGATAAAACGGATTTCTCCTTCAAGATATTTTTATCAAAAGATCTTGGGACAGAGGAGGCGCCCCAAAGGAGAATCACATCGATTAGGGCAGTGAGAAATGTGAATTAACAGCGGCTTGACCCGTCTGGATGATATCTGATCAGATGGATCTCTTATACCAGCAATTATTGATTATCTACAGCAACATTCTAAAATAGGCGACCCCAGAACTCATTTTTCTTTTGCAAGCATTACAACAATTTAATTATTTTCGGTGACAGTCAGTGCTTTGATCCTTTATTGAATCCTACCAGACTTGAAGTACAGCCCGAGGAGCACGAGGAGGTCCACGAAGGTGGGTCTGTTTCCTATCAGAATGTTCATGAAGCAATGCTTTGTTTTACGTTCAATCAAGCACTTCCACAGGCCTGTTCCAGACATACAAGCTGGATCCATTGTGGGGAACGATATGCAAGATGTTTCAATCAACATAGCAATGGATATATTGTCATTTATAAAGCAGGTTGTTCAACTATGTTGTTATCTATTCAGCACTGAACGTATCCTCAAAAACGGAGTCCTCCTTCATGCTTTTTTTTTTAATCAAACTTTGATTAAGAGGCAGAGAAGGCGTTGGTAATACTTAGATATATATTCAACTTTATTTATAATACTTTTTTTTTGTGTGGCTTGTGGAAAGGGAATGTTTTATTAATTCTTGATTTATTATGAAAATATGTTTGTAGCTATTATTAGTGAATACTCCTGAAACTTTTAGGTTCATCTTTGATTTTAGATCTGAACTTGTTTAATGATCCTTCTTGTTTTTAAGCTTAAGGTTGTACTGAATAATTAACCGGAAACAACTGAAAGTTAAGGGAAGTATTTACAAAATAATGAGCTCTAAAATACATCCAAATAGGAGAAGAGAAAAGGCACTAATGTTACAATTTCTCTTTTTTTTTTCAATTCATCCTTTAGAGTAGTGAAGGGAAATTCAATACATATACAATTTTGAAAATTTTCTAACATCCCACAAAAGGAGTTCAACAATGTTTCCATTGAGTTTTAAAGCAAAGTCTACTAACATGTAAACAAGATCTACTAATATTTCAACAAGATCAATACATTTATAAGAGGTTACAAGACAAGTTAAAAGAGAATGAATGGATTATCTTTCTAGCAACTTTTAATTCCATCCCTATTACAAGCTTGCAAATGAAGTTAAAAAAAAAAACAACTTTCCCTCAAATCTCTTTACATCATATCCTACTTCATGTGAAATAAATTTACAACAATAGAAGCTAAAGAAAGCAAACAATATTACATTTTTCCTCCACTCAAGGTGGGTAAATACATGATGTCTTCACATTGTCAACAACAAGGTTCATGTGCTCCAAAGAGTTCTTCTTCCATGCTCCAAGTTCCATGAAGTTCAATCACAACCAAGATAGGGGGAGAGGCAACACTCTCCTCCCAACCAAATCTCAATGGAGAAGAGAAGCAATCTCCTCCATTGACCCCCGAGCCCCAAACACAACACAATGAAGGGGTGGTCTCCAACTCAAGGCAACAATACATGCTTCCACAATACAAGTACTTCACAACATTTAAGCTAAAATAGAAACAAAACAAGGAGACACACAATAACATTTAACATTACACAACAAGGCTTGCATCCAAGCCAACAAGAGAAGGAACTATGGGAATGTTTCCCTTATGCCTCCCAAATGAGATGAGATGCCCATCCAAAACCCTCCACAAAATAACACAAGCCCCTATAACTCTTATGCCTCCCTCAAGTACCCCTTTTTCCTCCTATACTCTTATGCCTCCCTCCTCTTATGGCTCCCTCAAAGACAAGGTAGAATGTAAACATTCCTACCCAAGATGGGCATCCCTCTCAAACTCCCTCCACAATATCCTAATCTACTCTTTTGCCTCCCTCATGTGTATTCCCATAGACCTCTCCTATACTACACAAAAAGCATTCAATCCATCTTTCACAATACACCAAAGTAGACATGCATTTCTTACAATTTTAGCATAGAAGCAACAATAATATGAAAGCAAAAACAAGGAAAAGGGTTCCCTACCTCTCCATTGGAGAAGTCTAAACCAAGAATCTTGTCCAAGCTCCTTCCCAAATCAATCCAAGCATGCAAGTCCAAAAACTCTCTTTCCCTCTTTCTCACTATTCTTCTCTCTCAAAAATAACAAAGGAGAACTCTTCAACAACACAAAAACAAAGCTCTAACCCCCTCCACAAGAGAGGAAGTTTCAATAAATAGATCAAAGGTAAGGGTGAGGGTGATGTGGCTCCATGTAGGATGCCACATCACACATCCTCAAACCATCTCCCAAGGTCAACTCAAATCCCCAAACACCATAAATGGGTGGTTGGGTTGAATGACAACCCTCTTCCACATTCAACCCTTTCCCATGTGCCTTAAGGCACAATTAAATGCAAAATGAGGAAAATGCACTCCAAAGTCATATTTCCCTTCCCAAAACAATAAATAGCCCCCTTTTTGGATTCCCAACCCATAGATATGGTTGGTAAGGGGTTTTGGGAAGTGTGGGACAAGTTTAACTTGTCCCACAAGTCCCCTAAAAATGCATTCAATCTCAAATTCGAGATTCTAAGAGCATGGAGTGGTCAACACTCAAAACCAAGCATTCAATACAAGAGGACACACAAGGCTCAAGGAGCCAACAATCAAATTTATTACACCCACTTGACTTTCCCCAAAGCTTACAAACTAAAACAAGGTATAACATTAATCTAAACACACTTAACAAAATAATTTAACAAAAGGACTTCACAAAAGAAAACACCTACTAAATCAAGTAAAACAAGTAATAAAATCCTTACCCCCTTGGTCACATAGGAAAATTTCCCCCTCATGGAAATTTTCTCAACACATACAAGAACAAGTTACACAATACAATTTACAAGTTGCCTTGACGACCAATGTTGTAACCACCCGACATTCTGTTGTGTTTGGTCCCCAATCCCCCTCATGGTTGTGATCATGCTGTGTTTCCTGCAAAAATGCAAAATACCCTCTTCGGCCTTGCGGCCATGTCAAAATATCCAAAATAATCATATGCATGAAATTCATTAACATCTATACGTAATTCAATTATCCATTATTCTAGGTCTAAATCACAATTTAATTATGCATTGCATCATTATCCAAACTCATGATAATGTAAATTAAACAACTACATTCTACTCATCATGGTGAAGAAATCCAATGTTAGAACATATGCAATATATCCATATAAAAATAATATCGTATCAATAGTTTGTCCATGGGTCGGTGTAGATCATACTGAAAACAAAATCCAACCATAATCCAAATGCATCTAGTCACAAAACATCATGCTAATCAACATAAGTATAAGCCATGTCCATATCTAAAGTCTGCATAACTCAAAATGATAATCAACTAAGTGTCGTAGGGAAGTGGGCATTACATCTTGAATCTTTTCAACAAGTCACTAGCATATTTGCTTTGACATATAAAAATGCCTTGATCACTTTGACTTACCTCTATTCCAAGAAAGTATCTCATGATCCCCAAATCAGTCATATCAAATTCACTTTCCATGGCTGCCTTGAATGATTTAATTGACATGTTACCTGTGAATATCAAATCATCTACATACAAGCAAACTATCAAGATTTCTCCTTCATCATTCACTTTGACATATAAAGTTGGTTCATTGCCACTCTTGCTAAACCCATTGTTTACAAAGTAAGAGTCTATCTGCGATACCAAGCTCTCAGGAGCTTGCTTCAAACCATATAGTGCCTTTTTCAGTTTGTATACCTTATGTTCTTCTCCCAAAACTTGATAACCGGTGGCTGTTTTATATACACTTCTTCTTCTAAAATGCCATTCAAGAATGCTGATTTGACGTCCATTTGGTAAACCTTCCAATTATTTTGAGCTGCTATGGATAATACCATCCTCATAGTATCAATCTTGCCACTTTGGTGAAAATGTTTCATTGTAGTCTATGCCAAGGTAGTTGTGTGAAGCCTTTAGCTACTAGTCTTGCCTTGTGTTTCTCTAATTTTCCATCAGCATTATACTTTGTCTTGTAAACCCGCTTAACTCCAATCACATCCTTGCCTTTAGGAAGCTCTACTAGATCCCAAGTTTGATTTTTCTCAATTGATTGAATTTCTTCATTCATGGCTGCAATCCAATTGTCATCTTTAATGGCATCCTCAAAATAAATTGGATCAGCTTGTGTTAAGAATGCAAAATTAGAGCATAAATCATCATTTTCAGCCTCTTGTAATTCATCATAAATCTCTCTTAGACTGCGTGACTTCTTTGAAGTGTTTATAGACCTTGATCTTAGTGATGCAAGTGTTGGATTAGAAGATTCGCTGCTGTTATTACTTGCTGGAGTAGTTGGATTTGGAGTGGTGGGTGCCTTAGAAGGTGTTGAAGGAACATTTGCTTGAGTAGTAGAAGTCACAACTTGAGTTTCATTCTCCTCATTCTCTTGTGGAACACTAGCTGCAATTGTAGTTGTTTTGTTTATACTGCCATCCCACGCTTCTTCTTCAACAAAATTAACATCACGGCTTATTATGACCTTCTTTGTGATAGGATTATATAACTTATATGCCTTCGATTGTTCACTATATCCTACAAATATGCACTTCTCTCCTCTATCATCTAGTTTCTTTCTCAACTCTTGAGGTATCAAGGAGTATGCCACACATCCAAAGACTCTCAAATGTGCTATATTATGCTTCCTTTTGCTCCAAGCTTCTTTTGGTGTTTTATTTATCATTGCTTTTGTTGGACATCTATTTAATATGTATACCAAACATGCAACTACTTCAGCCCAATACTCATTTGGTAGGTGTTTTTCTTTTATCATACTTCGTGCCATTTCCATAATTGTTCTATTTTTTTCTCTTAGCTACTCCATTTTGTTGAGGAGTATATCTTGTTGTAAGTTGTTTCTTTATGCCATTTTCTTTACAAAAATTCTGAAAATCATTTGATATATATTCACCACCTCTATCAGTTCTCAATACTTTGATATAATGTCCACTTTCCTTTTCAACTTTTGCCTTGAACTCTTTAAAAACAAAAATGCATTTGATTTGTGTTTTAAGAAATAAACCCAAACTTTCCTACTAAAGTCATCAATAAATGTCAAGAAATAAAGACTTCCACTTATGGATGGTGTTTACATCGCTCCACAAAGATCTGAATGCACTATCTCAAGTGGATGTTTTGCCCTATAAGATTCCCCAACTGGAAATTTATGTCTATGTTGCTTTGCCAATATGCAACTCTCACACGTTGTTTTAAGTGGTTCTATTGGTGGCAACCCATAAACCATTCTTTTCTTATATAATAGCTGTAATCCTTTGAAATTTAAATGGCCAAATCTTAAATGCCATAGCCAAGATTCATTTTTGTAAGAAGCTTTGAAGGCTAATTCAGCAACCTTTTGCAACTTGTGTGGCTCTAGGAATAGTTCACTTTGGATTCTAAGTGGAAACATCCTATTTTTTGTCATTTCAACTTTTGCAATCAGCCTATTGCTTGGTTTCTTGTCTAGAATCACACATTCACCATTTTCAAAGTATATTCTATATCATTTTTGCACTAGTTGCCCAATGCTTATGAGATTGTGTTGCAATCCAGGAACATAGTATACATCAGGGATATGCTTCTTCTAACCTTGCTTGGTTCTTATATTAATTGATCCTTTTCCCATGACTGATACTTGGTGATCATTCCCCAATTTTACCTCGATTTTCTTGATTCATCAATTGTTGCAAACATCTCCTTACTCCACTCATGTCATGATTGCTACAACCGCTATCTAGGAAGCATACCTCTTTGGAACTCTCTTGTGCTACATTGCATGTTATAAACATGGTGTTTTGCTCACTAGTGTTGGGCTGGTCCTCATTTGTGAAATGTGCCTTTTGCTTATTCATGTCATATTGTGTTTTTCTACATTCAGATGCAAAATGCCCAAATCTATTACAATAATGACATTGAATATTGGATTTATCATACCTTTCTCCTTGATGATGGCTATGAGAGTGGCTGCCGCCTCTTCCTCTTGTTGATGTAGAATGGGTATGTGGGCTTGATACTAGTCTTCTGCTTTCAAGTTGTGTATTTTCTCTTCCTCCTCTTGGTGTAAAACGTCCTCTGCCTCTGCTGTAATTTGATCTCCCTCTTGTTCTGCCAAATGAAAGCTGAGCTTTGAATGCATTCTCCAATGATGATGCCCCTGACCGATTTAATCTTTGCTCATGTGCTAAGAGTGATCCCATTAATTCATCTACTGATAGTTGTGTAAGATCCTTGGATTCCTCAATGGCTACTACAATTGAATCAAAATTTATAGGCAAGCTTCTAAGTATTTTCTCTACAATTTTTTGATCTTCAAGAGTTTCTCCATAAGATCTAATTTGATTAACTATTGTCATTGCATGAGTGAAGAATGAATCTATTGAATCTGAATCCTTCATTTGTAGATTTTCGAAATCCCTTCTAAGCATTTGTAATTTCACTGTTTTTACCTTGCTTGTGCCTTGGTATGCTTTGTTTGCAGACTATCCCATGCTTGTTTTGATCTTGTGGCAGCTGCTACTCTTGGAAAGATTGATTCCTCCATTGCTTGTTGAATGAAGAATAATGCCTTTGCATCTTTCTTTTTGTTTTCCTTCAATAAGTCCTTCTCTGCTTGTGAAAGAGCTTGATATTCTTGCTGGTCAGTTGGTTCATTAAATCCATTCTCAACCAAGTCCCAAACATCTTGGGAGCAAAACAAAGTTTTCATTTTTATGCTCCAAAAATCATAATTTTTGCCATTGAATGTTGGTATTTGAGGTTGTGCAATATTTCCACTTGTGCTTCCCATTCCTCCAAAGCTTTGTCTCTGCTAACTTGCTGTTCCAGTATTTCTTCCTCCTTTTTAAAAAAAAATCACCTACACAGATAGATGAAAGCACAAAATAAAACAAACCTAAATCCTCATGGAATATCTATCTGCTCTTCTTCAAATACAAGTTGCTGCTGATGGCATTTGCAAAGATATCCTCAAGTCTCCAAATGCCAAGAGAGATCTACACAATGCTCTGATACCAGTTTGCTGGAGAAAGACAAGATGATACAGAAAATAGAAATTCAGAAATTACTTTTAATCTTACATAACAGAGCTGTCCATAAGAGGAAGAAAAACAAAATACAGTGCATGAAAAGCAGATTTGTATTATATTTCACAAAAAACAGAGCTGCCTGTGCTCTTGTCTACACACCTTCTTCTTCTTTTTAAAAACAGAGTATTCCCTCTTGTTACAATGCAAAAATAAACAGAGTTTTTATTATTTACAACACAGAAGCTTCCGGATTAAAAAAGAAGTGTCTAGATGCATAGAAAGGAAGTTAATTGAAGGAATTTAAATGCGGTGGGTGGAGTGTTTTGACAGCAAAGGGCAGGGGAGATTAGGTAAGCATACGTGGATGTCCACGTCTACCAACATTGCCCGAGTTAATTACTGAGACAGATGTTAGTTTTGAGTGGAAGGGTATCCGTGTGTGTAGTGATGGGATGTATGTTACCTGGAGTAGCTCGCCATCGCTCCTCAAATACAAGTTTGTGGAGTGACATGGCCGCGCTTCTTATTTCCTCTTCGCCGTCTCTTTTCCATCTCTCTCACGAGATTTATGTGCTTGGTGTAAGTTATAATACATTTGACAAATCAGACGATAATGATATTATTTCCAAACACGTAGTCCTAAAATTGTGGATTTTCACAATCGCCATATTAGTATCAATTGTAGTTCTACTTCTCCTACTAGATTGTGCTGCATTGGCTGGTATTAGTATTCATCAAACACTGTCCCATAAAATACCCCTCATTCTTTCTAAATCTAGTACTGTGAAGTTAAATCCCGTTGCCCATTCTTCCTCTCGGGTTTTATGGAAAAGGGTAGAAGAGCAGGTAGTCAAGTCATGGATTGTGGTTCGCACTTCCAATCCTCAATACGTAGTTGCCAGATCCATTCTCTCCTCATCAGTTGCACTTGTCATTATAGTTTGTAATGCAATTTTGGTCATTGAAACAATACAGACTGATCACTTCACAGTGACAATTCCTTTAGTTCTTCATTGGGTACTCATTATAGGACGATCAGCTGTCATTTATTGGAGGTGGATCACAACAGTAGTTTATTGCCCAAAAAAACTGGAAGGGCGCTGGTCGAACATTATAAAATATTTTGAAATTGAGGACTTCTGATAAAGGTATTTGCTTCAGTTGAAAGATGGCTACGAAATCCACAGGGAAATCGGCGACAGCTATATCAAGAAGTTGAGTCTGAAGTTGTACCAAAAAATGAGATTGCATAAGTTGGTTCCTCTGCTTGTGTGGCTGCAGATGTTTTTGGTTCTTTTCAGCAAAGGATGTTGTTATTATCACAGCTCTTCCTCTCTAGCATGTATTTCTGTAAGCTTCTAATGGGTTCTGAGTCAGAAGAATTTCGAAATTCTTATGGAGGAAAAGGACAACCTGAAATTCAATTGGGGAAAAGCTCTTGTTTTGATAAATATTCAAAAGCATTCATTACCATGCGTGGTGAAAATGTTGCTTGTCTTTGGGTAGCCAACAGAAAATCGATTGAGGGCATACAGAGGCAGATGAAGAGTGGCGAAGATGAGGGCAAAACATTTGGTGAATTGATCACTTTTCTCAAGAATAAGTCTTCTAATCAAGTTGGAAGAAGCCACAGAGGCGTCGATCGTCGAAATCGTGTTCCAATCAGATTGGAAATGGAAAGTGAATTAGACATCTGCAAAACCTTTTGTAAGATGACAGCAGTCTCAATAGTTACTGTCATAATTGAACTCTCTTCATTTTCCCACGATGTGAATGACACCATTCATACCGTTGATGCAGCTATTAAAGCTTGCTCTCAAGCATGGAGTATCATGGATCTTGTTGAGAATTTTGACAGAGAAGCAGCCCTAGGAAAGGCTGCTGACAATCTACTTCAAGATCTGGCGAAGAGAGGCGAATTGCTCCAATACCATCTCGGAATGGGCACTTCACTTGACAAGTCCTTAGAATCCGCAAGAGCAGCTGTAGAAAAATTACCGAGAAAGGCAAAAGCATAGCTGAAACATACCGCAGAAGTTGGAATGAGGTAGTAGCAGGGTACAGTTTATGGAGGATATGTGTTAGTATGGATCTTGAAGAGTTCAACAAGGTAGAGGGAATCATTGATGAACTGGTGAGGATGTTGGCGGATGTGATAGAGTCATGCACAGCCAAGGCAATGGACGTAATAATGGAAGAGACTGAAAAATGGGCAACCACTGCGGAGGAAGAACACATCTGGAAAGCTGCATATGTCGCTGGAAATTTGAAGGGCGTCACTGAAAAAGTGGGATGGATGTTAACTCGGAGCGAGAAAACGGCGGAAGCTCAGAATAATGGCTCATTAAAAGCTTCGACAAAGAGGACTGGAATTCCTACTCTGGTGAAGCGTGCAACATTTCAGATTTGCTAAGCATAGCTAATTTTAGAAGAGATTTATTTTTGTAGATTTCGTTTGTTAAGCCTCTCTCGGCTTCAATTATTATAATGTAGTTGAAATAATGTGTCTCATACAGACTGTAGACTAGTATGTCCTGGTATCTATTGCTTCTTTAATACAGTGCATCATACTACCTGCTGAATACTTGCCGCTATAGAGGAAGATTGCAACGTGAAACCTTCAACACCTAAAATGTGCAACTTTTTAGATCCACTAAGCATATCTAATGTGGCACGAGCATTCGATTCTAGTTTTTATTGGTTTTCTTGGAGTATAAGTTTTCTAATACTCATCATGTCTAAGTTTTTGGACTTCTTTTCTCATCTGTAATAAGGAATTTATAGATAAAGTTATAAAATTATTAATTATTTTTTGTTAAAGAGATAATCATGTGTAAATGATTATCAATTTTAAATATGGGTTGGTATCATGATCACAAAATTCATCAAATTTTCAGATATATCAAATAAGCAATATATTAATAAATTTCCTAGATCCATCTTATTAATAATAATTAATTAAAAAAATAAAAAACACAAAATATTAAAAAATGACAAATATTAATATTAATTGGAATATAAAGTTTCTTAACACTCCATTAACATGTGTAATGTGGTCGGGGTAAAGAAGAAAACATACAAGATACTATCTAGAACTAGTACTATTCTTGAACAAATATCATGAATGTTAATAATTATGAAAGATTTCAAGTCTCCTTTATCCATACTCGTAACACAATCTCAAGTAACTTTATTTTATTTTCATTTTTTTGATATTCAAAACAATTGAAGATGTTATAACTATAAACCTAAAAAAATAATTAATTTAAAAACAAAAAACAAAAAATATATTAATCATAAACGTCTTTAGGCGAGTTGGTTTAATTTTACTATTCAAACTTGTTGGTCCGAAAATATGTCGGGAGGGCAGATCTATGGATAGACGAGCCAACAGTGTGCAGGGCATGGCCCCTCTTTGAGACAAAGCAGTTGGCCGGTTTGTTGCTATTCTACCGGCATGAATCATGCAAGTCCACACAAAGTATTTTGCCTTCAGGGGTTTGGGATCTCATCCCAGTTGGGGTATTTCTGACTGCGAAAAGAAGGGAAAGAAGCGAGGAGAGGAGATATGATAGATCTAAAGGGAGAAAAGAAATGAATTCCAAAGCAGAAAGGTTAGAGGGTCTATGTTTTGGGCTGGTAGTAAATAGAGCTGAACCTACTTGCATAGATGAACAAAGCAATACTGATGAACAAATGACAAAAAAGTAGAGATAGATCTAACAGAATAAACACACAGATCTGACATAAGAAAGATCAGATGCACATAACACATGTATTCAACACAAAGTCTTAATATTTGTATTAATGTTTTCTTCTATTACAAAAAGTACAAAGCCTTTTCTTCTCACTTCTATTTTTCATCTAAAAATGTCCACCACCGAATACAAAAACATTCAAGTATATATAGAAGGAGAAGGAGAAAGAAGGCAAAAAGAAACCAACGACTTAATTACAAAATATCTAAAAGTCAAATGTTGACTTTGGGGCAACTTGGTGGATAACAACATCCCATGGTGCAACATGGATGATGTCATCATTTGTGTCAACATACTTTTAAATATTTTACAAAAATGAGAAGAAAGCCAAGAAGAGGAAGGCTATTCATCGTCATCCCGCGGCTAGAAAGGGGTATCCTACTTCTGCTCAGAGAGGAAATGTGGAATTGAGCCCGGTACTCCATGAATTTGCTAATCATCGGTTGAAGTTGATCCTGGGCAGGACCCTTGGTGTGATCACCGATGACTTCACAAGTCTCCCGTTCATCTCTGAGCTTTTCTAGGAGTTTGAAGTACTCATTTCCTACCTCCATCAGGTAACCCATGAAGTCGCGGCAAGCCAGAAGGTTGTTGATGGATTCCGCGTCAAAAGTAGCTTCTGGCCTTAACCCTGCAAGATGATCTCTTTGAAGAGCCGGATGGTTTCATCTGCCTTCCTCAAGGCGTATGAAGGAGTGAGCAAGCCTGGAGACATTCTCAGGACAATTTTCTCCATTTGATGCATTGCATCCAAGGCTTCCTCCTTGACTTTGTCTATCTTCTCCAAGACAAATTCCATCTGATCGACCCGGTAGTCCAAAGTAGCAAGAACTTTGTTGGGTGCTCTGGGGTGATCAAAATGCTGAATTTCACTAAGTCATCGACTGAGCAATTGAGCATCTTCTGGAACGTCTCATGTTGTAACCTAGCATGGTCCAACTCTTGGGAGATAGGTCCTGCAATCGCCTGGAGTTCCTTGTTCGCCTGACCAATATTCTGATATAGCTCAGTGAACTTCACGATTACTTCCTCACTATCTTTGAGGATTTGGTCTCTCCAGGTGGATACTGCCATGCCTTGTTCGCCAATCTTGGCATATTCATTTATCTTTTCCTGACTAAGGGCCTCAGGAGTTTCAGTGGCAGTTGTGGGAGGTGCACTGCCCATTTTCTGCAGGGCTTGGAGAAGATGTTTGTTTTGCTCTTTTAGCATCCTCTTCTCCTCCTTTGCTTCCTGAAGCTTCTTGCAAAGGGCATCCACTGCAGATAAGGCCTCTCCTTGTAGGCTCTCGAAGGATGTTCCCATTGTGACCTATGTCACTGTATAATCTATAGGAGACAGATCCTTTTTGTCCTTTGTGGGATCAAGGTACGCGATCTCCATTACTCTTTCACCTGAGGCACTCTGAGAGAAGTGGGTTATTGGCTTTTGCTTCTTAGCTCCTTTTTTGGAATGACAAAGAAGTCCATAGGTGCAATGGGGACTTTCCTCTTATGCTAGCTCAGGTGTTGGGAGATCCATGCTGGACTTAAGGGAGTGGGACCAGCGGGAGAAGAGGGAATGGTGGTAGAAGAAGGGGAAGCTATAGTGAACAAGGGGAAATGTGTCGAGACGCTTGGTGGCGGCATTGATAAAGAAGCCGAATCTCCAACGCTCACAGGGGTAGGAGTCACTGTAGGAGAGGAAAGCTGCGGGGCGGAAGGGATCGAGAGATGAGGGAAGAGAAGATGGAGGAAGAGGAAGGGGGAATAGTAGAAGATGGGGGAGAAGACACAACCAGAGGAGTGGTTTCTTGAGTGACATGAGGAGGGAAAGGAGGAGTGGGAGAAGAGGGAACTTTAGTAGTTACAGCAGTGGCAACATCCTGAGTGGATGTGCCCGTTAGAACACTTACCACCTGCTCTTTCTCTAGAGATACCAGGGTTACAACCTGTTCCGGGGCGCAAAGGAGGACTCTCGGGAGCTTGCTCCTGAGCGGCACTTGACTCCCCTTCCTTATCTTTCCCTTTTCCCTTTGGAAAATTCTTTCGGCCTGGTAGGTGCATTACCTAAGGGAGACGTGGTGAAGTCTACCCCAAGGTAGATGAGACCATTAAATCTGCACCAATGTTCTATGCGCTGCAGAGTGCCTTTAACCCTTTCCTCGATAGTCTGAGGTGCCCTTGTTCTGTCTATTTTAGAAAATGGCCAATTGTCCCCCATCCGTATCTAGATAGACCTGATCAACTTCTTGATCAGTCATTTGGAAACCTTTCGGGACAATGGCCACACCATACTGGATGATCTCTGCTAAGGCCAGGCGGGAGTGGTCTTTCCTCCTGAGCTCGACCTCGTGGTATAGGTCGATGTAGATATCCTCGATCTGTGGGATGTGGATCGGATCAAGCTTTGCCTTTGGGAGGCAATTTTGTGGATCAAAGGTCGGCCTTGCCGGGAAATTGTGCTTTAGGTTGAGCAGCTCTAGTTCTGCAAACATTTCCTGGGCCTTGGTGTGAGAAGTGCAAGTGTACCTACCCACTGTGAGGGGGAAAGGAGTTCCACCCTTCTTTCTTTTTAGGCACTTCTCATGATATGTGATGAGCTGTCTAGACAGCTCCAATAGGATCAACTTTGGCCCCGCATATCTTGGCAACTTGGTGGGCTCCCCCAAGAAGTTGGTGGCTCTCGATAAGTAAAAGTGGGGAATTGCGTAAATAACGCCCCCACTTCTCTGTTGCGGTCACTATGCTCTTGGTTGTTCGACCGTGAGTCATATTGGGCCTCAAAAGGTAGATGATGCCGTAAAAGAAGGAATCATTGATCTTGGTGAACTGTGGGATGTTGTTTTCCAGTCTCAACTCTGGATAATATTCGTATATTTTCACTTGGGGCCATACCCGCATCGGCTTAGTGCCGGATAATCTCTTTCAGAGGCAGCAGCGTAGACCACATAGGAGTTCATGTAGAACCTCCCCGTTGTTGAGAGTTGTTGGAGTTGTTCGGAGATGGTGCTGCTGATGATCTCTGCCCACTCAAAACACTGATTAGGCACGTTTTTGTTCATTGTCTCTAGATATCTAAGCATCCATTTGTGGAAGTAATGGGCATCAGGAAGCCCAAACACCCTGCTCAGGAAGGTAATGGTGTCGCTCAGCTCCTCAAAAAGTCACTGCGATGAATAACCTAGGGCCACCTGGTTATTACCTTCTTATTCTTTAGATATACTTCGTTCATGAGCTGCATACATTTGTCCTCATTCTCATCCCATGCTTTTATGTAGTCTTCCTGACTCACGGCCACAAAGTGCCGGTGGTGGGGGATACCCAACATGATTTCAAAGTGTCGGGAAGTGAGGTTGATTATAACCTCGCCCTTCTCATTCTCGACACACCTCGTGTCTTTATTATAGCAGTGGGCCACCACCATCATGAATTCATTATTCACCGTGCTTACAGGAATTCCCCCAGCGAAGTGTAGACCACTACCAACCAATTTTTCCATCCAAGGACTGCCTGTGACCCTCCTGGTTCGTGCCCAAAAATCTTCCATGTCGATGTGGCCAAGCTCAGCATCCCTGATGTCTAAGTCACATTCTACATGGGAATCGGGCATCCTGACCCTTTGATACTCGTACTTCATTTCTTCTTCTATGAGTTTGGCCTTACCCTTTGACTTGGTTGGCCTCTTGCTTGATGAAGACATATGTGAATCTGAGTTTAGTTTCTGATCTGCAAGAAGAAGGAGAAAATTCCAATGCAGAAGAGCCATGTTAGTTGTTAGATTATCCATCAAATCTTTATAGAAAGAAGAGTTAGCAATTTAGAAGCCTCTGGGCGCAGGGCACAGGTATACTGCAGGCTGCAGGATGAGAAAAACAAGGCACACTAAGGAAGAGTGTTGCATGGAAGAAAACAAAGTGCAAAGGGCGCATGGCACAGATGTATTACACACAACATTCAGTGTTGGTGTCGAAGGATGTGCTGTGCCAATATAAAGGCTTTTGAAAAGGGCACAGATAATTCAAGTGTAACAAGGCTGTAGGATGTGCCATTGGCATAGGTATTGAACATGTTGCAGAACTTTTTATGCACCAAAGGGGCGCAAGTTTGAATGATGCATCATTGAGTTAAGGTGCGCCTTGTTTTTAGCTTTGGCGTGGCGCAGGAAAAGTTTACATGACATACATGTTGGTGTAGCCGGAGTTGCGCTGCGCCTTGTTTTGGGTTTTGAGGGTTTATAAGGCGAGGGGAGAAACGTGTTGCAGATAGGGATAGTGCGCCCCTTGGCATGACTGTATTTTGTGCAACAGTGAGTCTGTTTGCACTGAAGAAAAGGCCGTGGCTTTGGTTTGTGATATCTTAAGATTTTCTCCTTGATAGATTTATGGTTTTTGGCCTCTTTCAACATGGATTTTGATAGTAAGGGGAATAGAGTGAAGAGGATCTTGGGTTCATTTCGAGACAAAGCCCTCTAGGCCAGCAGATCTGGAAGGAGGGTAAAACTGGTTTGGGGGGAGAGAAGATTGCAAAACGGGCTGGAGGGTGCATATTGTTTCTTTAGATTCATTTCTTTTGTTTTTAAACAAAATCAACCCCACAGACAACCAAACCAAAACAAAAACCATAAGAAAAGCAAGGACCACTTACCAGAATATATAGACTGGAAAAAATGATGCGGGGTCCACGAATGCGACGTAAAGTGACATGGGGATGACAGGAGCACTGACAGGTACAGAGAAAAGAGCTTTTCACGTGTTTTTCAATTGTGAAAATGACAGGTCAGATGCGCCTATATATAGCAAAAGGTGCAATAAATGTGCCACCAACTTTTTCAAAGGGCGCACAAAAACGAATGCCAACACGAGATTATTTGTGCCTTTGGCGCGGTTATGCGTCTGTCAACATGAAAGTAGTTGTGCCTTTGGCGTGAATTCAGGACTATCAACATGGGGTTTTTAGCGCTTTGGCACACCGCTTAAGGGCACAACATTTTTAGTGTCAGGGTGGCGCATGCGCCTCGGCGCAGGTTAGAAGGGCACAACATGGGGAGGCGCAACAATTTTAATGTCAACACTCCAAAGGATGCGCCAAAGGAATAGAAGGGGGCGCAAATTCATTTGGTGTTGCATGAACAAAATCTCAAAAAAGGAAATGACTAAGTTCGAAAACCAGATTCTCCGGAAAGGGATTTTATGCCATTCGAATGCTAAGGGACCTCGGCAGGAACCAAAACAAAATTTTGATATGGTTACCTGCAAAAGTGCCCTTGTCAATTTTACAGATAAATGAACTACCCTTTGATTTATATTAAAATAAAAATAATTACACTAGCAGGGTAGTTGGTTTAAGTTTAATTTCATAACATACAATTTTATTTACTAATGTGCCAAAATAAACATGACATTTGATTTGTTTGTAGTAATCTTATAATGGTAAAAAATCTCTCACACCAAAGGTTCAAAGTCGTGCCATTTAGCTTGAATTAAGGGTAGGACATTTAGCATTTGGTTTATTACTAGAAGTTGTTTTTTTATAGTGCAAGTCTAGGCCATGAAAAATATTGATGTTGATTGTGCTAATCAGTTGATGTTTGCATGGGTACATGTATTTATTAGTTTGATTTTGGTTTTTTTTTTTTTTGGTTTATAAATATGCACTTGGCTATAATATACAAGAAAAATATTTCTCTTTTGAAAAAGTTTTGATGATAGTAATCACAAGGTAAATCAATGACTTGGAACTCTATCACGGTTAGGAGGAGTGTCCAATTAAGATGGTAAAAGCAAGGTCAACAAATTTCCATGTAAATAATACCGATTCGGTATTAAATGTAAATGTCTTCTTTAATGTGGTCAACAATTTCTAGCAACCTATCACTTTTTTGTTGTAAGATAGGTTTTAATCATTAAATGAGCCAAATAAATATTAAGGAACTCTAAAAATTCCTTAATGCCTGAACTCTAAATATTCTAGGAAGTCTTGGAATCCACGTCAATTAGAGAAAAACCTAGAAAATCAATTTATGGGTTTTTTCAAGTTTTTCGAGATCCGAACTGCATTTTTTCTGTGTTACAGCATTCTCGTTTGGCATGTAGAAAACACCCATTGAAATCCTTAGCCTTGGTGATATGGTATGGTCGTACGAGGACTTAAAGCTTGTGATTCCTACTAGTAGGTGATTACCTCCAACCCCCTTTCATTTTATTTGTGTGGTGAAGGCAAGAGCATTTTATTATGTTTAGTGGCAACTAAAATAAATAGTAGAGCATAATATTGAAAAGCTTGTATCTTTTGATTGGTAACTCAGATTTGAGTGTCATTTTTTGCAAAAGTGCTTGTTTTTCATACTCTTTCCATTGGAAATATTTATTTTGAGAATCATACTATAATTATAAAGTTCCATATTGTAACACACACTCATTATAAAGTGCCAAATTTGGGAGGCTCTTGTTGTATTACTTGGGGGTCTTTCTGCTTTGCTTGGTCCTTGCATTTCTTTTGGTGATTTTTTGAGAATGGTGTCTCTATTTACTTCTACATTAGATCATGTTGAGGCATTAACAACACATAATTACCACACATGTAAACCAAGAATGGAAACAATAATTAAGTGGAAAGGATTATGGGCTTTAACTTCTTCAGAACAACCAATGTTCACTAGAGAATATAAAAAATTTCAGTACCAGTGCAAGTTTCATGAGTGTATGAGTTTGATAGGAACTTATGTAAGTGATAGTATTGTTTCATTTGGAAAAATGTGACTCTCCTTTCAAAATATGGGAGAAATTGGAGGATTTATTTGGTAAGGTGGATCATATGAGAGCCATGTAACTTGAAATTGAGATCACCTCTCTTAATCCTCAAGATTTTCCAACAATTATAGACTATCTTAACAAGTTCAAGCATTTGATGACATAGTTGAAGGGGAGTGGAAGAGACAAGAAAGACGAAGAGTGTGTTTACTTGATTCTATCCAAATTGAGATGACCATTCCAAATTTTTGCTTCTACCTTTTTCTCTAGCATGGATGCCTTAGGTGACACATTCAAAATGCCCAACTTAGAAAATTTTTGTGAAGGACTTACTAGGGAAGAATCCAAATTGTCAAACCTTGAGTCTTCCACCTCTCAAAAGGCATCATTGCATCTAATCCTAAGGGTAAGGGAAAACCAAAAAATAAAACTAAATCCACCCCTTCTCCATCTCAAAGTGGTCCTAAACCCAAATAAAACAACTCTAAACCCAAGGAGTGTTAGATAAATCTAATAATAAGTCTAGCCTTTCATGCTTTTTTGTGGGGGTAGTGGTCATAAAGAACATAGGTGTTACACGTGAATGTAATCCTTAGAGGATGCAGTCAAGAAACACAAAATTTCTATCTCCACTCCACCTCCTTCTAATCAGCATGGCAAAGCACTTAATGTTGTCGGGAGATCTCAATCACCACTTACAGACTATTGGGTTATAGATTTTGGTGCTTCTCATTACGTGACTTCTTCCAAGGATTCTTTTGTTTCTCTAGGTTTGAGTTCTACTTCCAAAATTGAGGTTGGAGATTCTTCCTTTCTTTCAGTTGAGGGAAAAGGTGATATACACCTTGATGGTGGTAGTATCCAAGAAGCATTGTATGTTCCTAACATCACCAAAAATTTGCTTTTTGTATATCAAATTTGTCATTCTGGTCAAGGAAAAATAATGACTTTTACACCACATGGAGGTATACGAACTTTGTTGGAGCCTCATTCACTTGTTGCTCAAGGTATTGTTGATCATAGTTCTAGACTATATCACTTTGAGGGTTTTGATGACACTTCCTCTATAGGGACATGATTGGTTTCTCATGCAGATTCAGAGAGTAAGCTTTGGCATGAAATATTTGGACATATCAATTACAAATATTTGAAGGATTTGAGCACTCATGGTATGGTTGATGGTCTTCTTAGAGTTTCTTATCTTGAGGGAGTTTTTCATGGCTATGCATTAGGGAAACAATACCAAGATCTATTTCCTAAGAATTTTTCAAAGAGAGCTTCTTCACCACTTGAGCTTGTGCATAGTGACTTGATGGTTTTTCCTACCCCCTCTTTCAATGGAGCTAAGTATGCACTTACCTTTATTAATAATTTCTCAAGGCGTACTTGGGTTTATTTTCTCAAGTACAAAAGTGATGTTTTGTCACACTTCAAAGTCTGCAAGGCTTGGTCAAGAAACAATCTTCTAGTTGCATAAAGAACCTTCACACTGATAATGGGGGAGTACTTTAGTAATGAGTTTTTAAAAATTTGGCAACTCAAGGCATTATTCACCAACATTTTTTTCCTCATACTCCACAAAAAAATGACTTACCAGAATGAAAGAATAGAACTTTGAAGGAAATGGATAATTGTATGATGCATTCTAGAGATTTACCTCCTATCTACTAGGCAGAAGTAGTTAATTGTGCTAACTACATTCATAATCACACACCACACAAAACACTTGAGCATTTGACTCCAGAGGAAGCTTGGTCCAACACTAAGCCAGATGTCTCATTTTTTCAAGTCTTTGGAAGCCATGTTTGGGCCTTTGTGTGAAAGAAGAAAAGGAAAGCCTTGGAAAAGAAGAGAAAAACCTTAATATTGGTAGGGTATTGTGAGGACATGAAAGCTTATCAAATTTTAGATCCTGATACTCATGAGGCTCTTTTTGAATACATGTTCAATTTGATGAGCGCTTCCCACCTCATGATTCTTCATCTTCTTCCATGCCTACTTCTTCTTCTTTATCTCATCTTGAGGATCCTTTATTTGAGGAGGTTATAGATGTCGTTGAGGATCCTATTCCCACTAATGTTGTCACTATGCCTAAGTTGATCTTATTGTATTATAAGAAAGAATGATTGTGTAGATAATGTAAACATCTATTTCTTGAAAAATTATATAAAGAACTTAAATTAAACCTATAAAGATTAAAATTTTGGAACATCAAACCCGTAAGGCAAGAAATCTAGTGAAAATTACTATGCAATGGAGTAAGAATAATCAAGGAAAATACAACATTAACTACTAAGCCTTTTTAGATCATTGAGGTTTATAAATGGATAAAAAGAAGGAATAATATGTATTAAATCAAGAATACGAGCATTTTGAAGTAATATAGGAAGTGGTATGAAAATATCAATAATTTACGGAATCAGTTGATTAGTAGTACTTTGAGCCTATATAAATTACATTACTTATTAACTATGCATTCAACAAAGAAGACATGTTCCTATAAATTACTTATAACTATGCGTTGAACAATGTCATTTTTGTTACCTACAACCTACTAGGGGTCCCCAAGTGAACAATATCATTATTTGCGAGGCAGTCTTGGTAGTAGTCAAGAATATCATTGTTTGCTGCTTTCTTGGTAGTTTCCTTGAGACTAGTTATTCTTGTCCGATCAGGAGGATGGAGCTATTAGAAGCTTATTAGTGTGGATGGAAGATTTTTCAACAAGATTTCAAGTATAAGAGATAAGAGAGTGAAATAGACATTGAGTGTTTCCTAGACCGATTTTTTTCCAAAAGAATTGTGGGGGTGATAGGTTCGATGAATTAGCGAATTAAAAATGTTAGTGAAAAGGTATTTGAAACATCGTAGGCCGTAGAAAATATAGTTAGATGGAGGAACTATTATGTATGGAAGCAAAAGTGAAATGAAGGAGTGTTTCCCGATTTTTGATTTTTGATACGATGTCTCTATCAAAGTAAGGATGAAAAATATATAGCGTTGATGATATGGTCCGTGATCTAAAATCAAACAACCTGTCCTCTGTCTCATAAAATGGACGACGACTTAACTTTGCATCTTTACCACCTAGCGTAATTACCACCACAAGTTGCATCTCGAAAACAAAACTAGTGAAACTTTTCAAACTCGACTCCCAAGGAATTTATATGAAATGGAATACGAGTAGTGATGATGAAAAAGCCAATCTTTCCTATCACCCCGAAATTTCGTGGAAAAGGCCAAGTCATGAAACACTTAAACGTACACTTAGTGCGGTCGGGTAGAATATATCAATCATATTGACTCACAACTATGGTTAAGTCAAGGTCTACCTTTTTTTTTTAAAGATATTTGCTAGGTACATGCATCCATTCTTTCACTAATACTACACCAAATATATCACATCACACATGTTTCTAATTTGTCTAGTTTTTTTAATGAATATATTTTGCTTCGTGGCATATGGTAGACTTGTAGTAGTTTGATTTGAAGTCGGCTATCCTAGCGACAAGATCACATGCCCCCCACACTAATGACCATAAAATGTCATATATCCATAGCTATGTGCAGGACCTGCATCTTCCTTTGTGGCATCCAGTTTGTCAGCCTAGTCACCTTTTTTGTGAAACAATCATGATACTTCATTCACGAGGCTGATCCGAAGGCGTATATGAGTTGACAAATTTGGGACTAGGAAAGGACATTAAAAGTTGACAACATTTAATGCAAAGCTTACCTGCACTGCAAAACCAAAACTCTGCAACTTTATTCGGTTTGTGGCAGAATTGGCAAGAAGGTGAACTGCGCGGAATTGGGGAGAAGCATTATATCTTTAAAAACATTCAGGTGCTATGCGACTTTCAGATTTTAAAGTTGTTCAAGATAGACATTTATTATTATTATTATTATTATGTTATATAGATAGACACGTACTTATAGTATTGCAATATACACTGCGTGTATACCACATAAGAGATAAAAATACACAAGCAATATACACCTATGATATACTTATAGTATCAAATAGCAAGCTACACCTTTGGGTGTGGTATTTTGGATTATGATATACAAATTTTGTGTGGTATTTTTATTGTGATATGCACACTATGTGTATACGAGAAAAAGAGAGAATTTGTCTAAAAATTGTATTCACGAGATAGACATTTTAAAACTGCTATGGGGCTATTCAATTTTCTCGATTTTAAAACTATTCATAGATAGACATTTTAAAAATGTTTTGTAGAGCAATCTTCTATGAAGTATATATAATTTTGTTATAAATTTTCTTAGAAAACCATCGTTGTCATGAATGAAAAATAGAAAAATAAAAACTTTAAAAAATGGGCTAGGCAATAAGTAGACGAAGCAACCTGCGACTAAATTAGTACTGATGTTAGACTCCCAAGAAACACTAACCCTTAAAAGGCTACCACACTATACATGAAGGAGGTAGATAGGAGAGAAGAATGTGGAGTGAAATACTCTACATACCTTGATTTTATTATGAAGAAGCACGTACATTATATAGGAGAAATAATCAACTATATTCCCCTAAACTGAAGGAGGAAGATTTGGAAGAAGGTGAGAGAATAATGGAATACACCAAGGAAGAGATAATAAAGGGATAAAACAGAACAAACAATCCTAAAATATGAACTATGCAATGTATGCTAACATTCCCCCTTATTACATTATTCTTGCAAATGTGACCCCTGAAAAATTCAAATTTCACTTTTCCAAGAGATTTAGTGAGAATGTCGGCAACTTGTGCTTTAGTAGGACAGTACTGGAGCTGAATTTGATGGTTCAAGATGTGCTCTCGAATGAAATGGCAGTCAATTTCTATATGCTTTGTTCATTCATGAAAGACTGGATTCTACATGAGCTTCAACACACTCTGATTGTCACAATAGAGAATAGGTGACTATTTTTTAGGAATTCCCAAGTCATCCAAAATGTGACATAACCATATCACTTCACACATAGCTCCTCGTGCGGCACGATATTCTAGCCTCTATGGATGAGATAGAAACAACATTCTACTTTTTGCTTATCCACAAGATAGGTCCAGATTTGAGATGAAATATGTATCCTGTAGTTGACTTCCTGTCATCAACAGATCCGGCGTGGTCCGAGTCGACATATCCTGTAAGAAGAATTGATCATTCTTCTTATATTCTAGACCATAATCAGTTGTTTCCTCGGACATATCTCAAAACATGCTTTGTTGCATTCCAATGACATTTCTTTGGCTCCTGCATGAACCTAGAAAGATAGCTGACAACATAGCAGAGATCTAGTCTGGTATATGTCAAATAGATGAGTCCTCCAAAAAATTTCCTGTAGAGAGTAGCATTTACTTGAGGTGAGTCTGGAATCTTGAAAGTTGTAAGCCTTTTCCATGGGAGTGGATATAGGTTTACAGTCAGACATTCTGTACTTTTCCAGGAGTGTCTTGGCGTACTTTTTCTGGGAGAGAAAAATGTGATGCTCCTTTTGCCATATCTCCAAGCCAAGACAGTAATGTAGTAGCCCCAAATCTGTCTTATCGAAGGTTCTTTTGAGATCATTCTTTACAATATCAACCTGATCTTTTGAATTGCCAGTGATCACAAGATCATCTACATATACAACAAGAATGACAATTTCTTTACCTACCTTCTTTATATATAAATTCGAATCTGAGGGGCTACGAGTGAACCCATGCTGCAAAAGGTGATCATTGATCTTGATATACCATGCCCTAGGAGCTTGTTTCAGTCCGTAAAGTGATTTGATGAGACGACATACCTTCTTAGGCTGCTCTTCATCAACAAATCCTTTAGGTTGGGTCATGTATACTTCTTCTTTAGATCATCATTTAGGAAAGCACTCTTGATGTCCATCTACTGAAGTCTCCATCCTTTATGTGCTATGAAGTGCGCAAACTACTCTGATGGTCTTCATCTTTGCATTGGGTGCAAAGGTTTCTTCATAGTCGATGCCCTCTTTCTGAGCATATCCTTTTGCTACAAGTTGTGCTTTATGTTTTTCGATGGATCCATTTGCCTTATATTTTGTCTTGAAAACCCATTTGCAACCTATGGGTTTCTTCTCCTGTAGGTAGATCGACAAGTTCCCATGTCCGATTTCTCATGAGTGAGTCCTATTTTGTATTCATGGCTTCCTTCCACTGAGGTTGACTGAGTGCTTCATGAACATTATCTGGCTCGGAGCTATTCATCAGTGAACTCATGAGTGCAAAGTTTACCTCATTTCTTGTTTGACTCCTTGTTTTGACTCCGGATGATGTATCTGGGAGTTGTTGCAAATGTGAGTCCTTGATAGTGCTTTGTACCCACTTTAGATGAGAACTTGGTTGCTTTTGAGAAGAACTGTGTCATTTCCATGTGGATTGATGTGGAGTCACATTCTCTAGTTCTCCAAGGTCAACAAATAGCTCTCCTGGCAGCATTTCTTTTCTCTGAGTAGTCTCCTCTGGCTCATCATCTGATTCGGAGACTAATCGGTGAGATGTGGTTAGAAGTGGATCTTTTGTTGATACTATTGAGTCAAAGGATGACTCATCACAAACCACATCCCGACTCTCGTATATTTTATTTGTCTCAAGATCCATGAGATGATATGCCTTCGAGGTAGTACTGTAGCTAAGAAGGATACACGGGAGTGTTTTTGGCTCTACCTTCTTTCTCTTCTGAGCTGGGACATGCATGTATGTTGTGCAACCAAATACTCACAAATGAGAAATTGATGGCTTTCTACCACTCCATACCTCTTTTGGTGTTTTGTTCTATAGAATATTTTTCGGTGCCCTATTGAGAAGATATACATTCGTTTGTACTACTTTAGCCCAATAGCATTCTTCTAGCTTTTGCAATTGTTAGCATGTAGCGAGCCATCTCCATCATTGTGCGATTGCGACACTCAACAATGCCATTTTTTGGGGCATGTAGGGAGCAATCAGGTGTTGCTTAATGTCATGTTGGTTTAGGAAGGCCAAGAACTTATTTGATGTAAATTCCCCCCCTCGATCTGAGTGAAGTAGAAGAAGTGGTTGTCCGGTCTCTTTCACAACACGATGATAGAAGTTTTGGAAATGTTGAAGAGCCTCACTTTTCTTCTTCAGAAATATACCCACATCTTACGAGAGTGGTCATCCACGAACAGTTGGAAGTACTTGTATCCTGAAAATGAAGAAGGAAATGGGCCATTCAGATCGGTATGAACTACCTCCAGACACTTCTTGGCATGGAAGGTGCTCACTTGAAACGGATCTCTGTGTTGTTTTCCTGCAAGACAGCCAGGGAAAATAGGCAAGGAACTAGGACAATTTGGGTAGTCCACGGACCATTGCTTTTGAACTCATCTAGTGTAATGAACTGACCAACAAGTGTCCATATCTAAAATGCCATAGGGAAGTTGATTCTATTGTAGAAGTAGATAAAGCTACTGTAGAAGATGAAACAATATCTAAAGCAAATAACTTGTCTTTTACAAATGCTTTAGCAAGAATCGTACCTTGTCGGGACATTAAGCATGATTTAATGCCATTTTGAACAAGGAATTCTACCTTAAGGTGATGATTCAAGAGCTAAGTAACTGACAAGAGGTTTCTAGTCAAGCCAGGAATATATAGTACCTTTGTAAGTGTACATTTTGTGGTCCCAAAGGAATGATGACATTCCCTATTCCTTCTGCAATGTACTCTTTATCATCCGCTATCCGAATTCGATCTCTATTTGGTTCTTCATGTAGTGAATCAAATAGCTTCTTGTCACCTGACATATGCTTGCTTGCACTGAGTCTATCAACTAGACTTTCTTCGTGGGCTGAGAAGTTTGAGAGACTAGTACAAGGTTCTTACCACAATGGGCTCCTTCTGATGTCTCCTCATTAGATTCATCATCTTCTTGGGCTGTGAGATGTCCCTTCTACTTTCTCTAGCGGGGATGTCATTTGGACTTTTGAAAATCTTCGCGCTCGGATGTGCTTGTATGATTGAAGACCCCTGTTTCAAGCTATTATGCCAGCAGTGATCAGTGTCGTGAGTATTGGCTATGTAAATGTGACACCATCTTTTTGACTTTTGATCTTTCTGTTGTGGTTTTGGTTGTGCTTGATTTGGCTTCTCTGGGGGACCCTTCCGATTCTTCTGGCCACGGTAAGGCTTTGAGAACAAGGCTTTATCCTGAGACTCCTCATGGGATGAAGTGATGGCCTCTTCCTACTGCAGCAAATTCACAAGCTCTTCGAATGTCACTATTTTTTTAGACACATTTAGTGTTGTAATGAACACTCGGAATTGAGAAGGGAGTGCTCTCAAGGTGATTGGGATGAGAATTTTATCGTCCACCATTTCACCGAGCACTAATAAATTTGATCTCAGCTCAGCCACGCGACGTAAGAACTCCTCCACTTTCTCATCTGACCCCATAGAGAGGGTGTGCAGCCTTTGACTGAAGATGAAGAATCTTCATCTAATTTTTGGCTTCATAAATGGTTGCCAACTTGTCCCAGGCCTCCTTTGGTTTCTCCGCATTCGAACATGCGGTTGCACATCATCACTGATACTAAGCATTATCAGCATCAAGGCTTTCGCACTAGCCATCTCATACTTTATTAATTCATCAAGGGTGGGAGTGGGCAAGACCTATGACAATGCCCCATAATCCTTCAAATTGAAGGATTGTCTTCATTTTTGTTTTCCAGCCACAAAATTGGACCCTTTGAGAAACTAAGCATCGGAAAGAAGTAACTTTGGAGTAGACATCGTAATAATAATAAAATATTTATTTATTTATTTCAAGAGTTATTACAACTTTGACTCACTGATGAGAATTACTTGGCTCGTAGATGCTCACGATATTCACGTGTTGTGAGACGACAAGCTTTGTGGGGCATTCTTCTTCGTCATCACAGTTGGCGTCTTACCCGACTTCTAATTCTTCCTGTACTCACTTTCTTGGAAGCTGACGTCGAAAAGGAAGTATTCAAGAAGTCCTTCTTGAACTAGCTTGTCAAAGGCTAGATTTCCGGTATTCAAGCTCATTTAGCAAAGCAAAGTAGAACCCAGAGCTCTCAAGAGCTTCTTCACGGTGTTCTCTGACTGGCGAGTTGATGTTCCGGCTTTCAGCAGTGGTGACTATGTTATTGACGCTCTCAATCGAATTGTCTACACTCAACATTCGACAAAGTGTTGTAGAAACTCCACGTTGCCTTGGTAGAGTATCTCTTCACGCAAGTACTCCACCATGCACCAGCAACAACTCTAACTTTCTGCTGAAGACTTCACCACTTATTTCTTCTTCTTTTATGTCCATGTTTTTTGTTATTTAGCTTTCTAGTCTTTATCTCCCCACGCAGATCTTTTCAGTAGTATCCACACATTGAGGAGCTGAGGAGGTTGAAGAGGAAACCACACAAGTCAGCAAGGTATGCTTTTGACAAGAAATTGATCTAAAAAAATCCACGTACAACCTTCTTTCCAGTCTGGTCGCTTCCAATTTCCACGCAGGTGTGCCAATTTCCACACACGTAATTATATGCAGGCCACTTGCAGATTGGTTGTGGCAATTTTACATGTAGTTTTCTCTTGCTTCACGTAGGCATGGAATTTCTGATTTCCACGTAGGCAAAGCTCTTCACACAACAAAAATATATTTAAAAAAATAGTAGTAAAAGACAAAACACAAGAGGTTATCCTTTCCACGCAGAAAGAATACAAATTCTTCCACGTATATAGGTGAATGTCTTCACTCAGTTATATGTATAGAGATGCTTCCACATTTTTCCTTCCACACAGCTTTTCATGCACCAATTTTATACTTCCACGCAAGCTGAATGTAGCAAAGAGACAAAAGTGTAGGCCGTTGTTTCTTCTATGCACATTCCAGCAGCTTCAGGGCGCTCCAATTCCTCCAGGTAGTAGTAGATTCTTTGCACCACATTTTTGGTTGTTGAATGTCTCCAATCTTGCGGCAGATGATAGAAACAACAAAATGAAAAATAGTCTTGACAGTCCCCAAGCTCCTAGTCTCTCCACATAGGTCACTCCACGCAGCAGGATGGTCTACACCATCAAACGCACAGGTCAGAGTTGTTTGCTTCTTCAAACACACACAGTCGAGATCATACGTGCTTTGATACCAGAATGAAGGAGGTAGATAGGAGAGAAGAATGTGGAGTGAAATACTCTACATACCTTGATTTTATTATGAAGAAGCATGTACATTATATAGGAGAAATAATCAACTATATTCCCCTAAACTGAAGGAGGAAGATTTGGAAGAAGGTGAGAGAATAATGGAATACACCAAGGAAGAGATAATAAAGGGATAAAACAGAACAAACACTCCTAAAATATGAACTATGCAATGTATGCTAACAATACACACATTTGTGTATACCACAAACCTAAAAAAAATCTAATGCATGAAATATGTGTAAACCACACACAAACATTAGCTTTGTTGTATACACACATAGTGTGGTATACACACATTAGCTTTTTAGGATTGTAGTATACACAAATTTTCCTTGACAATTTTTTTTAGGTTTGGGCTATACACACATAGTGTTGTATACACACATCTATGTATACCACACTATGTGTGTATACCCCAAACCTAAGAAAAACTATGTGTGTATAGCCACGGGTGTTTCCTATTACACTACTTTTGTCGTTTGTCGCATACGCGCAAACATGACACCCTGTGTATACCACATTTCAAATATGAATATCCTAAGATGTTATTCCACAATTTTTCACTCCTAGTATCCTATGCAATAAAAAATATCAATTTAACAGTTTATATGATACTTTATTCATGTTTTAATTTTTGCTAAATATCGTCATTTTAGCTACACATTGAGTTATATTATTCTTGCTCCAAACTACTAACCCTTTTTTTGTAGGATGATCGGTCTAAGACATTTGGATTTATAAATAAAATTACAAAGCTTTGGTTCGAAGGGTGTCCTCTTGAAGACCCAATCACAAAATATTTATCATTTACTTTTATTATATTGCATCATCTTTCTTGTGTGTTTTGTATCATTGTTTGTTTATCCCAAAGGTTAAACCATGTATTCTCTCCTCTCATGTCTTAGGATGATCTTGAGGATCAAAAGCGGCTAGCCTTTCCTTTTTCTTTTGTAGGGGCAACATGACGTGGAAGTCACATCCACACACGTAGACACACCCCATGTTCTAGTGGGGTATATAAATTCTTGGAGAGTTATCGTTATTGGCTAAGCGCTTGCTTGTTTTAAGAGTGGCGTGAAGTGAGGGGATTCCATGTCCCAACACCTAGGCCTCAGACAACATCCTTGCAACATGGACTTGGGCCCCATGTACCGCAAGGTATATCAAGTACTCCCCTAGTGAGCTCGTATATCCTAGTCTAGGAAGCCTTTTGGCTGCATATCAAGATATTGTGCAAGGAACACAATGGGATTCACTTAGTAAAAGTATGGTATAACACATGCATTCGAAGGGTATTAAAGAATACCCTTAATTCTAGTTTATATCTCTAATTATTCAATTGATAATACCCCCTCCTATTATATTATTAGAATGAAAATACCCCCTATTTTTTTCATGTACCTTACTTACCCATTTTTCAATTACAATTTTATTTACCCCTTTTTATTTCTACCCTAATATATTAGACAAAAAATATATTATATTTCTCACTCAATTTTTTTAATATGCATTTCCTCTCGAAAGATAGTTTGAAACCATTGAAGACCTATTACAAATCACCTTACATATGTTAATCTTTAATCATTTATCAATAGTTATTCAAATAATTAAGATGGTGAAATAATATCACTTGTGTTGAAAAGCATACTTAATTCTAGTTTTCTACCATCTTATTATTTCTTGGTTAAGAATCTAGATTTCTTTATTAAAAAAGAGATTATAATTTAATTTATGACCACACTCCTTTTGCAATTTTAAGGTATTTAATTTTAAAAACTAAGGTTCAAATGTTTTAGTTTATATTAAAATTAAACATCCCTTTACTTTGGCACACCTCTCTTAGCTACCCCCAATACATGATTCAAAATATTAATAAATTAAACCCTTTCACCCCCTCATGTCTACCGATATATTAAATTTAATTTTATTAATTTTAATTACCTCAATATGAACCCGCGTGCTAGGATATTGCCTAGCCAATAAACCCCCCTATGGCAAGGAGATTGCATTCCCCAAGATCACTTACTATCCGACCCCACATCGGTACATAGGTGGTGACCCAGAAGTGGCACCCCTCAGTGTGTGGTATTGCAAGTGGATAATAGCTTGATTGATATCCCACTTGACTAGTTAGGGTGAGTATTGCATGTTGGTTGTTTGCTCATGAACACCACTAACCATCATATCACCTTAAATTTTTAATCAATCAAACATCATCATAATCAACCATCCTAAACCAAAAATCCCAACCCAAATCCCATCACCATCTTTAATCAACCAATATAATACAAACATGACAACTTGTGTATACCACATATTAACAATGGTTGAAAGTGATGTAGACACATAACAACAACAAGTTTCAAATCATCTATAACAAGGTTTACACCAACAAAATTCATCTTACTTTGCATGACAAAGATCATACAAGCTTCATAAAGTTCTTATTTTGACTTGTATAAGCAACAATTGTGCTAGTTTACCTCTTGGAAGGTTCTTTTTCCACATCATGCCTTTCCTCTAGCTTTGAGATTGATGATATTTCACCTACTTTTCTACTCATAAGTCATATATGTGTCATTCTCATATTTCTCTACTTTTGATCATCATCTTTCTTCAAGTAGCCCTTCATCCCAACAATAAAATTAAGTTTATTTTAGAAATATTCCATGTATTTTCACCTTTTACCTTGTTCATGAACTCTAGAAAACATCAACCATCCACAAAAATGATAGGAAAAGAATCAAAATTCCACCTTTTACTATTTTTTCTCAAATTTTCTTTTTATCTTCTCAAGTCAAAGCATGTTTGCTTCATTAATGGCTATGAAATTCTATAAGTGTTTCTAAGGTATTTTCAACTCCAATAAAATATTCATATCAACTCAAATGTGTACCCAAAATTAGGGGTACTATCTCCTTGTTTAATTTTCTCAATTCCACTTTTTGTGTTTTGCTCTATAAACCCTTACTAGGCTTTTGCAAGTAGACTGTCAAGATCAAGATATTTTATAGGGAACTTCAAAACAAGATGAAAGGATTTTTAAGAACTCTTTAAAGGGTTATAGATGTTCCTAAATTTTTAGAGGCTAACTCCTCTTTTCAACATATGCTTCCTTTGTTAACTAACCCCTTCTTCTAGGCCTGAGACTGTCAATTTTGTGTTCTTCCTCCAACTGTCAAGCATAAGTCTGAATTTCACCCTTAAAATAAAAATTTATTTCAACATTTCCTACATTAGATCCTTTTCATGATATTTTGCAAGTTTGAAAGAAAAATACTTAGATTTGACCCACCAAATTACAAACAGTAGCCTTGGTTGTTATAACCCTTCTAATGATCACGAGCAGAGAGTTTTTTGCATAGTTATTTCAAAATATAGATTCAAGCTTTAATATTTATTGTGGATGTCTATTTTGAGGAGGTTTAACTATTAACCTTACCAGTATTTCATGCTAACTCTTTAAAAGTCTCCTCCATTCCTTCTTTCCACTACCCTGTCTATGTGCATGCATAGATTTCAGACCTCCAAATTCCTTTGCTTATCAACACTTAACTCAAACTTGTCAAGAAGCTATATTGACTAAAAATACAATAAAATTATTCACCCAAGAGGGAAATCAAAGAGTTATAGTCACATATTTATTTCATTTCTAGCATGCATAGTTATCGCCAAGTCTAGAAAAAAATTACCTTCAATGTTGCTTCCCCAAAAAGATTCAAACATATAAGTTACAATCCTGTTTCTTATTCTTTAGACCTGAGGGTAACCCTTGATACTATTTTCTTATGGCATGATGAGATACTTATCACATACACTTGCAAATATGATCTCAGTCAACATGTTTCACATAACATAGTCATCTTATATCAAAGTTTCAATAATTGAGAATACATTACAGAGGTTTGTTTTAGGCTTGAGTTTACACCTTCCTATCATGGATGAATAACTTTCCACTCACCACAATGTGTCAAATTATTCTCACAAATTCCAATACCATTGTACTCACAGTTGAATCAGAGTTTCACAATTTAATCAATATACTCAGTTCATCCAAGAAGCATCAACACACATAAAATAAAAATTCAAAAGACTTGTAAATATTTTCTTTCATGGATCATTTATAGCCTTACCAACAAGCATGCATCATATTGCTATGAACATTCAACAAATCTCATAGATGTATACACCATTAGTATCTTACACAAACATTTTTTTCTCCTTTCCTGAAGCCTTCTCTCTATTTCCAATTGATTGGGATTCATAATTTAGTTACATTTTCACAATTTATAATCCTTTTATTAGTGTACAACCTAATTCTAGACTTTAGACCAATTGGTCATTTGAATATCCTTAGGCTCATGCTAAGTTCCTTAACAAAAGGCAAGTCCTTGACTTATAAACTCCCATTATGCCTTTCTAAACTTTGGTATGGACCTAAGACACCTAATTAATCTTCACTTCATCCCCTTACATGCATATAGGCTTCAAAATTATAACAAAACATCCATAGCAAGCCAAAGTGACCTCCAAGACTCCAAATTGCACTTTTGGAGGGTAAGCCAATTATTCAAATTTTGAAAGACTTCGACTCAAACTACAACAAGTAAATGATTCCTAGAAACCACTAGAACCTAATAACACACCCATCAAACTGAAATATGATGACTCATGACATATTTACATGGTGGAGTGATGATTCAACATTAGAAATATTGAGTAAGTGTTGGTATTTTTTATTCTCTTAAAGTCACTTTATGCCCTCTTACTTCCTTCTAGCCCTTTAAATTTGCATTTTTGAGGATAAAAAAACATTCCTAGTAAACTCTTTGATGACCAATTAAATTAAACAATCACCCTACAAAGTTTCATCATGTAACTCTACACCCATTTACTTTTATACTCCCTTTACTATTTTTGCCAATTTCTCCCAATCGCCCTGGTTATTGTCAAATCACTATGTACAGAGAAAACAATCAAATTTTATGAAAATGTAAAATAAGTTTCACATACCCATCACCCTTGTTATGCTTTGTACATATTTTCTAGTACTATCTCTTGCTCCATCCCTCCAAACACCTTTTTCCTTGTTTCCTAAGGCTCCTTAGGCTTACCTACATTTTAGAAGTCATTTTTAAGTCTTCATCATTGATACTCTATTCCAACATTAAGTACACCTTACATCCACTAATTCAAACTTGTTACCACTCCCATAAGGTCCTTTCACCTCAAATCTCCTTTCTTACTAATTTTCCAACATGTTGCTTCTTAGGTTACCTATAAATTTTTATGATTTCAAGGGCTAAACAAAAATTTGTTCATTTTCACCACCTTCAACCTCTGTTACACCTTAAATCCCTTATGTAAAACATGTTTAGGACTCTAGGTAAGTGAACCAAGTTGGTGGAAAAAAAGGGGTCATAAGTGGACGTCATATTGCAAAAAAAGTGAAATCTCAACTTGTAGGGATTATTAGCAATACACGCACTCAAAATTAGAAAAATTTATATAAATATGAATCGTAGCATCTGGAATCTAGTTTCTAAAATACTATTTTTTTTTAAAAACGGACAAGTTTAGCTATATTAAACACTTAAAATTATATGACTTGGTTTTTGTTTTTGAAAAAACCTATAAGATTGTAGTTTGTTTGCCGCGATTTGGATGACCAAATCTTGTTTTTTTTTCCTTTGGTGAAAAGTTAGATGTAGTTGTCTATCTTGGGATGGATTTTATTTTGTATTTTTTCGAGCAATACTTTTTTTTTTATGATTTTTTCCGTGAAAGTGGTCTGAAAAGATTTAGAAAATGGAGCGCTTTTCGTTTTCTCGCCATAACTATATCAAAAAATATCGAAATCAAATGTATTTTTTTTAACGTGTATAGAATTTCTCCACGCTTAGGATGGTATAAGTTTTATCACATTTTGATAATGAAACAAAAGTTGTAGTCTTAAACATAGACATGAACATTCATGGAAAAAAATGTCTTAAAGACCTATTCTTAGTAAAAATTATAAAATGATATTTATCTTATTCTATTCACTTTAAAATTAATATTTCTACGAAGCTAACAGATTCTCCCTATGCGATGGCACCATTTTTGTGAAATGTTTTCAGTTTTTAGCATGGTTCAAGTTTTGGAAGAGAAAATTTGAAGTTTTTTGACCCTTTAAACTTCATAATGACCTTCCATAGCTTTGGTTGGGGAAAAACAAAGATTTCCTAAGCCTTAGGGTTGGATTTGATGATACAAATAGAACGGAAATCATGGTTTACAAACCGCGATCGAGGTTATTAAAAAAACCATGATCACGCTTTATAAATCACGAGCGCGGTTTATAAAGCACAATCGTGGTTTGTAAATCATATGTATACGCATCCCAATGTTCTAATTACCATGTGATTTTTACTGTTTGACTTTAATGTATGCATTACTATGAAATTCTATCATTTTCTGCATGTTTTTCTTATCACCGAAAGTAAAACATCATGGGAGACAAGAAACGAAGTCAAAAAGGAAGTCATAAAGTAAAAAAACACCAAACGAATTAGAGGAAAACAAATTTCAAAATGTTGAGCAAATGTGAAATCTTCGTGAATCAAGAAGAGGTTCATCTTCAACCCCTACTATTGTAAGTAATGAGGAACCAGGTAATGTTTCTACTATCAATGTTAAAGTTGAATTAAATACTCGTGATGAAAATGTTTTCTTTTATCATCAATGTTGAAGAAGAATTAAATACTCGTGATGTAGCAAATGTTAAAATTAAAGGAGACAATGAAAATGTGAATAAAGAAATTTAGGTTGAAATGTAGACAAGAAAATTTGACAAAAACACCTAGGATTTTCCGTAAGAAACCTAATTATTTTATTGAAATTGATGAAAATTTTTTTGAAACCAATGTGTGACAAACTTTTTCGAACGGAAAATAGAAGAAAAGCCATCAAATTTGGGATAATCATTTGAAATTTTAAATGATTCTCAAAGATTTCGGTTGTTGGTTAGTTTGATGAAATTGAATAAAATGAGACCTACATTAAACACTTTAGGATTGACAACATCTAATATACATAGTCAAATGTTTACAATTGTTGAAAACCTTCATGATGCATATCACATTGTTAGTGTCAAGAGACGCATTAGGGATAGTAATATTGTATGCGTCATGTACTTACTACTAGTGTTGTAAGTGAATCAATAAAAAATGTTTGATTACGCAAACAAGTCGAATGTTGCAAGTTAATCAAAAAACTCTAATGAAAGCAATTGAAAGATGTAATATCCTTCAATCACTCAATAACACCAATTTTTGGGCATTTTCTGCTAGAGCACCGTGTAAGGACAAATATAATACTGATGCTATAAGAGAATTTGTTATTCAATTTTGGCATGATAACACTAGAGTTTCACCTAATACAAAAGATGTTGTAAAACAGAGATTTGGTTCTATTAATCGCGAACCACATCCAAAGCATTTCTTAGATATGACTCAAACTCAATTTTTTTCGTAAGTTTGAACAAGAGCATTTGGAAATTAAAATTAGTCAACATTTTTTTGAAATGTTAAAACCATTCTATGTGAAAATCAACCACGCTCGCACCACTTGTTGTTGTAGGCAACATGTTGAATTTTCTATGCATTATGCTAAATTTTTATGTATTCATTCTATTTTGCATTTTGAAACTATGTTATGGGAATGTGGTGTTCAAGTTCCACCAATATCTTCAAGCATTTCATTCCTACAATATTTTGTGAAAAATAAGTTGGACAATTTTTTTATAGTTAGGATTGTTTAGATGGAAGTTGTGGTACATGTGGTAGATTACCTAAATTGGAAAGTTACATCCATGAGCAAATTGAAGGTGCAATAGGAAATAATTTAGTTGAGTTTGATAAATATAAATTAGTTGCATACCAGTTGAAAGATGGAAAAGAGTCTAAACGGTGTGAGCTAGTTATAGAACATATGCTTGTTTTTCAATTTATGAGAAAATTTAAGGATGAAATTGTTTATGAGTATGCTAGGCATACACACAGAGCTCGATGGTTGGATGAACAGTTCAAGATATGAAAAGACACATTTCCTATTGGTACTATTGTTTCAGTGGTTGATTTTGCAGAGAATTACAAAATGCAACCACAAATGGAGGTTCAATCACAATATTACAACTCAGTACAAGTTACCATTTTTGTGCATATAACATTTATACATTCTCCTAAGAGTACAAAGAATGATAATTTTTTAAGAGAGTACCAATTTTATATCAGTGATGATCGTACTCATTCTACTGAATTTTTGTAAGGGTGTTTCCAGTTATTTTATGGAAACTTGTTTGATAGGGACATCCACTTTAAACAACATTATATATGGTCAGATAATTGCACGTCTTAGTTTAAGAATGCATGAATGTTTTATTGGATGAGCAGGATGCACGTCAAGATGGGTGTGCAACATATTTGGAGTTTCACTGAGGTTGGACATGGAAAATGAGAGCATGATGGTGCAAGGGCATGTGTGAAAAGAGCTCTTGCAAGAGAAGAGTTGAAGTACAAAGATGGTGCTAAATTGAAAGATGCAAAGAGCATAGTGGAATGGTGTATTGACAACATGGCCCGAGGTTCTCAAGAAATTTCCACGGTTCGCAAATATTTTTGGTTGATAGAGGAACAAAAAATTGCTAACTACGAGGATTGTATGACACTCACTGGGTCCAGTGATATGCACTCATTTTGTATCTCAGACGTTACTTCGTGGGCCACATGGAAAAGAAAGTTGACATGTTTTTGTGCATCTTGTATCGAATTTGTCACTATTGAGTGTGATTCACAAGAATGGGTGGATGGATGGATTTGTAGGCCTCTAACTTCGCTTCTTAGTTATGAACATCCACAAGCATTACGACTTGTTTCTACAGATGAAGTTGCAACATCCAAGGACTTTGATGAAAATTTTGATTTTGGTGCGACAAGGTATTTATGGTTATTTACAATTTTTTTATTGAGTTATGTCCATTGAAATTTTAATATGTACAATTTAAATTTGAGTTGAAACCTTTTTTTATAGGACATGTGTTTGTAGTTATTGCAACAAAAGACAATGAAGAAGGAAAAAATTATTTCTTATGTCGTTGCATCGAGGAAAGAAAGAAGTTGACTTCTCTTGTTATAGATGGTGAAGATATTGAGTACCTACGGTGGTCGGTGAAGTAGTTCTTGGAACTTGTCTTCGATGGTGGTAAAAATCATGATTTTGGGTGTTTAGAGATTTGAGACACACAGATATATTCATTAGGACAAAATGAATTTCGAGGAAGGCCAGTAACAAGATTCTTAAGGTTCTGAGAGTCAAATATAGTAAATCTTTTCGAGTAGATCCGATCCTCGATATGGAATAAATTTGTTAGTTATATAAATATATAAGTTAATATAAATTTTCATATATTTTAAATTTGTGTATTTTGTATATATCTAGTATGGTTTTGATTTGAAACTTAAATTTCTTTAACTAACACTTTTATATGTAGGTTAGTGGTTCTGGAAAAGCTTCCACCTTCATGTGGGTTTGCATCTGCTAGTAGAGAATTATAAATTCTTGAAGCTAAGAGAAGATTTCATTATTTTACAAGAAAAGAGAAGTAATTAACAATGATTTATGTACCTGTGGAGGGGGTTCTTGGCTCTGGAGGAGGTAGCCCAAAAGGACCTGGAGCTTAGAGAACCAAAATGACACCTCCCAAGTGTTTATAAGACCATCCCTATGTGTGTGTGCACATAGTCGGTTTAGTGCCATGACCCACCATTTGCAAAATATACCATTTGATAGCCTTACACTTGCTCAAACTACACTATTCCACGTGTTTGCAAACAATAGGGCAGCGAGAGCACCGAATGGAGAAGGAAAAACCCAAGATAGGATATTGTAGAGGGTCCCTATGCTAAGGTGTAGGATCAGACAAGATGTCTCTAGGTGCCATGGAGTGTGCATAGCCACCCATCGAATTTGAATGATTTTTTGGTCTCAGGGCTCTTAAGGGACTACACCCAAACGAGGTAGCCGGAAGCAAAAACGTTGTCGCACACTGAAATGAAACCTCCTCTATAATTCACCTAGCCACATAGACATGTCTACGCAGTCGATTTGGTGCCATGACCCACCGTTTGCAAAATAAATTGTTTGACAACCTTACATTATCTCAAACTACACTATTTGACACATTTGCAAACAATAGGGAAGCGAGAGCACCGATTGGAGAAGGAAAAAATTGAGACAAACTATTGTAGAGGGTCCTTATGCCAAGGTGTAGGATTAAACGAGACATCCTTAGGTGTCATGGAGTCTGCGTACTCACCCATTGAAGTTGAAGGACTTTTTTGGTCTCAGAGCTCTTAAAGGACCACACCCAAACGAGGTAGCCCGGAAGCAAAGACGTTGTTCACACACCAAAATGATGCCTCCTCTAGCATTCACATTGCCACCCAAATGTGTCCATGTAGTCAGTTTAGTGCCACGACCCACTGTTTACAAAATATATCATTATAGTATTGCATTAGCTCAAACTGCACTATTTCGCGCATTTGTAAACAATAGGGCAGCGAGAGCACCGATTGGAGAAGAAAAAATTTGAGACAAGTTATTGTAGAGGATCCCTATGCTAACCTGTAGGATTAGATGAGATGTCTCTAGGTGCCACGGAGTGTGCGTAGCCACTGTCGAAGTTGAACGATTTTTTGGTCTCAAGGCTCTTAAGGGACTATGCTCGAATGAGGTAGCCTGGAAGCAACGACATTTTCACGCACCAAAATGATGCCTCCTCTAGCATTCACCTAGCCACTCAGACATGTTTGCATAGTTGGTTCAGTGCCATGACCCACCATTTACAAAATATACCATTTGACAACCTTACACTGGCTCAAACTGCACTATTCTACGCACGTTTACAAACAATAAGGCAACAAGAGCACCGATTGGAGAAGGAAAAAATTAAGAAATAATATTATAGAGGGTCCCTACACTGAGGTGTAGGATCAGACGAGACATCTCTAGGTGCCACGAAGTGCGCGTAGCCACCCGTCAAAGTTGAACAATTTTTTAGTCTCAGGGCTCTTAAAGGACTGCACCTGAACGAGGTAGCTCGGGCAACGATGTTGTCGCGCACGAAATGATTCCTCCTATAGTGTTCCTGGTCACAAAAACATGTCCACATAGTCGGTTCGGTGCCATGACCCATAGTTTGTAAAATATACCATTTGACAGCCTTACATTGGCTCAAACTACACTATTCCATGCGTTTGCAAACAACAGGGTAGTGAGAGCACCGATTGGAGAAGGAAAAAACCAAGACATACTATTATAGAGGGTCCCTACACCAAAGTGTAGGATCAGACAAGACGTCTCTAGGTGTCATGGAGTGCGCGTAGCCACCCGTCGAAGTTGAACGATTTTTTGGTCTCAGGGCTCTTAAGGGACTACGCCCGAATGAGGTATCTCGGAAGCAACGACATTGTCACGCACCAAAATGATGCCTCCTTTAGCTTTCACATGGCCACCCAGATGTTTCTACGTAGTTGGTTTGGTGCCAGGACCCACCGTTTGCAAAATATACCGTTTGACAGCCTTACACTGGCTTAAACTACATTATTCGGTGCGTTTGCAAACAATAGGGCAGCGAGAGCACCGATTGGAGAAGGAAAAAACCAAGAAACTATATTATAGAGGGTCCTTACGCTGATGTGTAGGATCAAACGAGACATCCTTAGGTGTCATGGAGTCTACGTAGTCACCCATCGAAGTTGAACGATTTTTTGGTCTTAGGGCTCTTAAGGGACTTTGCTCGAACGAGGTAGCCGGAAGCAATGACGTTGTCGCGGACCAAAACGATGCCTCCTATAGTATTCACCTGGCCACCCAGACGTGTCGGCATAGTTTTTTTGGTGCCACGACCCACCGTTTTCAATTTTTTCAACAATTACAACTTTTTTAACTTTTTCAACAATTACAACTTTTTAAACAAATTGTTGAATCAGAAATTAAAAGAGAAGAAGATGGTTATGCAATTATTGGATATTGTGAATACTCACCCAATAAAGATCCGAATAATCTAGATATATGATATGAATAGATACTCTTGTTTAGTGTTCACCCACTTGTTGGTGCTTAAAATGGTCTCACCCCATCTGTGCCTTTGAAAAATTATTCATTCATGGCCTCTGTCATTTTCTCCTTCCCGTATGGTGCTTGGTTGGTCTTATTTCCATTTTTAGTTTGCTCCTGGGTTGAGGATCATGTGTGGGTCTATATTTGTCTCATGGTTCCTTTGTTCCTCTGAAAAATCTTTGTATTTTGGGTCTCCGTGCTCTGTCCCTTCAAAACTCATGTTTTCCCATTTTCTCCATTCTCCACAGTCAAAATTTGTTGTTCTTGTCATTTTTTCCCTAGGTACTCGAGGAGAAATGAGTTGATGTGTCCCTAAGGATCGTGTTTGAGCCTTGCAATAGTCTAAATTCTCTATCCTTGAAGAAAACCTCATTTTCTGGCTCAAATGGACGTTTCTCTATGTTTTACAGTTTGACGGGCGTTTCTCCGATCAAATTTACATCATTTAGTCACACAGGAAATGTGGCACCTCTTGGTTGGATGCAGATTAGCTTAGTACTTCAGAAATTCTATAAAAAGACTCAACTTTAAAATGTGTCCACGTGGAGGAATGGTGCCCGTTTGAGAATCAACTTTTGGTTTGGCTTTGAAGTAGCGTTGGGAGGACACGTGGAGGCTTCACCTTTGGGTTTCCATACTTAGAAATTTTCAAAAGGGTTTTGGGAAGTCCAGGATAGGTGGAGGAATAAAGCTCATTTGAAGATCTACTATTGGACTTTGCCTTGGAGTAGTAAGGAGGACACGTGGAGGCTTCCGTTGCTTTCCCATACTTAGACAATTTTTTATGCAGTTGGAGCAGTTTGGTGGAACAGGACACATGGTGAGCTCACGCTCATTCAAGGTCTCCACTTTGGGCGTCATCTTGAAGTTGTGCCATGGAGACACGTGGAGGAACCACGCATGTTTGGGAACCGGCCCTTGAGTTTCATTCTAAAGAAGCGCCAGGCTGACACGTGGAGGCCTCTACTCACTTTGCATTTTACTTATAACTTTTAAACGGCCAAAAGGATATTGCCTCGGAGGATGACATGTGGCACCTTCTGTTGAACTTCAAGCATTCAGACAGACCTCACTAGGGCAGGACACGTGGCGAGCCCGTGCTCGTTCAAAGTATCAAAATTTTGGGACCATCTCAAGGAGCTCCGTGGTGACACGTGGCAATTTGAAAAGTCATAGGGGCGGGAGGCGGACCATTGGAGGCAATTCAAACTTTTCACCTCTTTGCTTCATAAAGGTTAAAATATTAAAATGGCCCCGTGAGCCCGATGGGAAATAGTCAATGTTTTACCCGGTCAATGGCGGAGGTGCGGACCTGCGGAGGAAAATTGGAAAATTTTCCTTTTGAGAAAAAAGAGTTAAAAGTAAAAGGGGAAGCGTAGTTCCACTAGGACCCACATTGGGACACGTGTCAAAAGTATTTCTCAAGGGCGAAGATATGGGGAAAACTTGGAAAATTTTCCTTTTTTCCAAAAGAGAGTCAAATGGTAGAATTTCTCCACGTTTCCTTTGGGGCCCACCTTAGGACATGTGTCAGGCCCATTTTCGAAGTGGAGGTGCAGAGCAAAATGGGAAATTTTTCCATTTTTTCAAAAGGGTCAGAAAAGGTCAAAGGAAGCCCCCGAGCTTGTTTTTACTTCTTCCACGGGACGACCCACATTCAAAATCAAAGATCAATGGTTGCTGAGTGTCCAAATCTGATTTTCCCCATTTTCTTTGTAAAGCTCTTAGAAGTGTGAATCTTCATGATTTCTTATTATTTCTACATGCCAAGCAGAGGAGCGAGTTAATTTTGATATCTAGAGTTTGGTGGAGGAGATCTGGAGGCGTCTTTGCCATTAAAGTAGTTTGACTCTCGGGCCTGGTCTGGTTTTCTATTTTTCTTCTCCTGAGCACACAAGGGACCAGATTTGATTGATATGGGGTGAAAGTGGTTGGCGAATGGATGGAGGCATGTTTTTCCCAAGAAAAGAGTTGAATGTGGGAAGAAATGAAAAGATTTTCCTCGAGCACCTGGAGACTTTTACAGATCTGATTCTGCGAATCACAAAAGAATCATGGCAAGCACTGGTGCATTTAAAGTTTTTGTATTTTGGGAGGAAGGGGCTCTATTGGAAATGCTATAAAGGGCATGAATTCATCATGTAAATGGTTGGGAGGTTGGAAGTTGGGAGTTTTTGGAAAGATTAGGATTGATTTTCTCCAGCAGAAAAAGCTTGACAAAGCCCATCCATTTTGAGAAGTTGTCTAGAGAAGCTGTATATCTCTCTTTGTGTCAAATTTGATCGTGTCAAGGTGGTTGCAAGTGTACAACCATTGAAAAGCTTTGAGATTGTTCTGGAAACTTTCCCTTGTTGATAAATTTGATCAAACTTTGAGTTATTCTGTGTTAATCTTGAGTAAAGTGTATTTATTTCATCTCTGAATGCATACGAGTAGTTTTTCTTGTTTCTATTGCAATATTGTACCAAAATAGGGTCCAATCACATAGGTCTCAGTCCTTGTGATAGTTTAGTGGCATCTACAATTTCATTTCTCAGAAGAGCCTTCATCTGGGAGTGGGATAAACGGTTTAAAATCACTTTTCTTTCATTTTGTTGATAGAGATTATTTGTAAGCCTTTGGGTGTACCTCAAGCGTGACTTGGTTTAAATCTTGGTGCTTTATTGGGTCCTCTGACTTGAGCCTTCGTGACAGAATCCCATAGGTTGTGTGAAAGAGTGCTGATTTGGGCCTCCATTAAAGCACATATTCTAGTTGAGGAAACAATTTAATTTTTTATGGCATTTTGTTGATTGAATCTTTCCATTTTACATAAGCTCTCAAGGATCCGGTGAGTCAAGTTCATTTGTCTCCCCTCCCACCAAAAAATCTATTTAAAACAACTAATCCTACCCATACTACCCCTGTTTTTACTCTGTATACCCACCCAAGACCAAAATCCTTTTACTAAAGTATGCAAAACAGATCAGGGTCTTAGATGTCTTTAGTAACCTTTGCCTTGTTGTGAAGATATCTCCATGATCTGGAAGTGACAACTCGTGAGAGTCAGATGTGGTGTGTTGATCATATTTTCCCAAGGCCTTCTCCATAAAATTTATGCAAAAGAAAGGTACCTATATCTCCTTTCAAATAACAAGAGGTTACAAAATAGGTTCTCTTACCTTGGTTGAAAGGAACAACCTAAAATAGTTAGGATAAGATCACATCCTTTGAGGTGTTATCCATCTCTCCACAAATCCAAGTAACAAAGGGACAACTAGATTTCTCCTGCCTACAAAATGACATACATTTATGATCTATCTACCTCTAAGATCCTTGTTGAATCTGTGTTGCTGCTTGGTTTGAAAAGGAGAACAAATTTGGGTACCAACACTTATGGTGCCATTGACGGGGATTTGTTAATATGGAATTTCATTGAGTTATTGATTTGCAGTCCATTCACATCCATTTGGCCCATCAACAACACTTATGGAACCATTGCTGGGGATTTGTTAATCTGGAGTTTCACTGAGTTATTGATTTGTAGTCCATTCACATCCATTTGGCCCATCAACAACACTTATGGTGTCGTTGCCAAGGACTATTTTTGAATTGCTGAGACTAATTTTATGATTCACTGCCAATTCATATCTATTTGGCCAATACATCTCACATTCAAGCCCTAGTAAAACACTTCTTGTATGCTCCAAGTGTTGTATGCAACTTCTCCAGTTTCTACAAGTTTTCCATGGGTATTCTTTGATAAATTTTGGTGAAGAAAGGTCAAAATCTTTCTATTTCTAGTTTCTAGCATTGGCAGATACTTGACAGATCATATTTAGTGCATTTGCACAACTAAGGTGAAAATCCTTAGTGGCGACTCCCTATTGATCTGATTCTTAAAAAGTACCAGTGTCTTAAACCACTGTCAAGTAAGAATTATTACTAATATTTGCACCTCGTAAGGAAGGCGTAAGATCTTTCTTTGTTAGGGATCTTGCTCGAACATTGTTTCCGAGCTAGGAAAAGCAAAATCAGAAGCAAGAAAAGCCTAGAGAGTTGTGGGAGAACAACAAACAAGAAGGGGGATCTCCATTGATGAAAGTGAATGGCCTATCATTAAATATTGCCATTCAAGTGACTTGAATCAGGTAGCCTCTTTGTGGAATTGAATTCTCTAGCTGGGGAAGGGACTTCATTTGATTTTGAAACATTTACTTCACATTCTAGCACTGTATTTTCTGAAGTAGATAGGGATTTCCAAGAAGCAAGGCCTTTGGGGATCTCCATTTTGAAAACTGCACTCCTATGTTCCAAGGACCTTCTACCCCCCCTCAGTTTATCACCCCTCCAGGATCACCTCCTCGAATCAATATGGCTCAACCCAGACCCCCTTTTTGTAAACACTTTTGGACCTATAAATTTTTTGGGGATGGTTGGTTATCCAAATGCAGTACCTCAAGATGTAAGGAACAAACTTCCTAAGTTCCAGGGAAACAATGCCATAACTGGTGACTAGCATCTAAAGCTCTTCCTCAATATGATGGAAGATTTTGAGATTGAGCATGAAGATGTGTACATCAAATTGTTTGTTCACACTCTAGAGGAGGATGCAAGGATTAGTATAAAGCATTGCGGATAACTCTATTGGCTCTTTGGGCTGAGATGAAAAATGCATTTGATTGCAATATGTGATAGGATGACCCTAGGTTTCTTCTTCGAGAGTTTGAAAACATCAAGAAGAATCCCAATGAGCCAAGACAGATTTCAACATAAGGTTCAATAAGACCTTGATTAGATTGCTGTTATGATAAGGCCATGTGATGAGTCATGTTTGATCAAATATGTTGATGCATTTGATAAAATGGTTGCATATTACTTAAGAGACAAGAACCCCAAAAATTTGAGGTAGGACTTCACCATGGCTTTGTAAATAGAGAACAACATCAAGGCAATTGGAAAGCCTCCAAAGAGGGAAGGTGTAAATCTGGTTAACCTAGAAAAACCTCGGGACAAGCAAGGCTATTGATTTGGAGAAGGTTGTGAAAACTTTGGAAGGGGCTATCAAGGATATCTCCTACAAAATAACCTGAGTTGAGAAAGGATTTGGGTAGAGCTCACAAGGACAACACAAGCAACAAGGCCAAGATAGATTTACAAATCATCAAAGAATTGATGACAAAGGAAAAGGAGCTATTGGATTTGGGAATAGGCAGCCTCAAGGTAGAGAAATTAGAATGGTGCCTGATCCTTTGGCTGCTAGAGTTGTTGTTGTGGAAGAAATAGAAGTCATTGATTGGTGTGACAGATGTTTCATGCCCCATGCTCCTTATGAAGAAGATCAGCAAGAAGAAAATGTAGCTGATAATAAGAGTGATGATGATTTTTGCATGATGGGGTGCTCCACCAACTCACAACAAGGGGCAACCTCAATTAAGGTGATAAGTGCTAGAACTGCTGCCACTTTTTGGGACTGCATTCATAACGTACATATTCCTCCTCCCTCTCATACTTTATAAGTAGATAATGTACAAGATTTTGAATTTCCCAATAATGAATTTGAATATTTAAGGGCTTTAATGATAAAAATGTATGATGGAGGAATCCCATATGAGGAGGACAAGAAATTATTAATGAATGTTGTTGTGGCTCAAGAGAAGGAATATAACAAAAGAAGTAAGGTTGTCAAAGGGGTAGGGCGTCAGGCCAAGAAAAAAGCTCCCTTACTTTCTAACATTCCTAAAGAGGCTCCTAGGAAAGATCCCTCTACCAAAATCCCTGCAGTTCCAAGCAAAAATCATACCCCTCCTTATGCTCGAGCTATCAAGATATGTACAAAGCATTTCCAGATAACTCTATTGACTCTTGGGCTAAGAAGAAAAATGCATTTAGATTATAATATGGTGATAGGACTGACCCTAGGTTTATTCTATCAGAGTTTGAAAACATCAAGAAGAATCCCAATGAGCCAGTACATGATTTAAACATAAGGTTCAATAAGACCTTGAGTAGATTTCCTGTTATGATAAGGCCATGTGATGAGTCATGTTTGATCAAATATGCTGATGCATTTGATAAAAAGGTTGCATATTACTTAAGAGACAAGAACCCCACAAATTTGAGGCAGGCCTTCACCATGGCTTTGCAAATAGAGAACAACATGATAAGGAAATTGAAATCCTCCAAAGAGGGAAGGTGTAAAGTTGGTTAACCTAGAAAAACCTCAGACAAGCAAGGCTGCTGATTTGGAGGAGGTTGTGAAAACTTTGGCAGGGGCTATCAAGGAGATCTCCTACAAACTAGCTCGAGTTGAGAAAGGAGTTGGGTAGAGCTCACAAGGACAACTCAAGCAACAAGGCCAGAAAAATTTACAAATCATCAAAGAATTGATGAAAAGGAAAAGGAGCTGTTGGATTTGGGAATAGGCAGCCTTAAGGCAGAGAAATTAGAATGGTGCCTGATCCTTTGGCTGCTAGAGTTATTATTGTGGAAGAAACATAAGTCATTGATTGGTGTGACAGATGTTTCATGCTCCATGCTCCTTATGAAGAAGATCAGTAAGAAGAAAATGTAGCTGATAATAAGAGTGATGATGATTTTTGCATAATGGGGTGCTCCACCAGCTCACAACAAGGGGCAACCTCAACTGAGGTGATAAGTGCTAGAACTGCTGCCACTTTTTGGGACTGCATTCATAGAGTACATATTCCTTCTCCCTCTCATACTTTATAAGTAGATAATGTACAAGATTTTGAATTGCCCAATAATGAATTTGAATATTTAAGGGATTTAATGATAAAAACGTATGATGGAGGAATCCCATCTAAGGAGGACAAGCAATTATTAATGAATGTTGTTGTGGCTCAAGAGAAGGAATATAACACAAGAAGTAAGGCTGTCAAAGGGGTAGGGCTCGGTGCCAAGCCAAAATCTCCTTACTTTCTAACATTCCTAAAGATGCTCCTAGAAAGATCCCTCTACCAAAATCCCCTCATTGCTCCAAGCAAAAATCATACCCCTCCTTATGCTCAAGATATCAAGAATCCTGTGCCACCCAATGAATGTATCAACTTCCTTCTAATACTGCCTTGTCCAAGAATGTCCCGTATGACATTGCCCAATTTTTGATTCAAATCAAAGTCTTTGTTCCAATTTTTGAGTTACTAAGGATTCCTAAGCAAAAAAGGAGAGCATTTGAATACTTGGGATTGAGTGAAGAGAAGACAGCCCTAAGAAGAAATGTGAACATTGTGGAGAATCCTCTAGCCATTGAAGAGTTTGAGACACTATCAACATTAAAAGAGCTAGTTGAACCACATGAGATTTATTTGGGGACATCTTTGGTAGAATCTCACCTGAATGTGGATCCATTCTTCACTACTTTGATCATCAAGGATAGGCTGCTCCATAATTATGTTTGACTTAGGGGCATCATGCAATGTCATGCCTTTGGAGGTCATGAATGAGCTGAATATTAAGGTAACAACATATGGGAAGTTTCATCGCCATGGACTCCATAGAGGTGCCGTAGTGGGAAGTGTCAAGGGTTTGGTGGTGTATCTTGTAGCCTACCCAGTAAAAATTTAAAGCTTGATGTTTTCATAGTTGATTGCCCAGCCAAGTGGGGTATGTTATTGTCAAGAAAATGGGCTGCAAGTGTTGGTGGTAGTGTCCAAATGGACATGTCTTATGCCACCATCCTAGTTGAGGGCAACCTTGTCAAGTTATATGGGGAGAAGAAAATGTTGCACCTTATTGAGGATCCCAACAATGTGTCCTATGAAGTATTGTATACAAATGTTGATGCTGACAAATTTGTGGGATTTGCTAATGGAAAAGAGCACAAGATTGAGGAGCCTAAGTGTCTTAAGCAGGCAGGCTCTCCTTGGACTTTATTGTTTGATGGAGCTTGCTCCAAATTTGAAAATGGTGTCGGTGTTGTCCTAATTTCTCGAAGTCAGGAAAGGTTTGTTTTTTCCTTTAAGCTTAACTTTGAGTGTACTAACAACATTGTTGAGTATGAGGCATTGTTGTTAGGTTTAGGAATTACTTGGAATTATGGTGTCAGGGACATCATTGTCAAATGAGACTCAAAGTTAGTTGTCAAGTAAGTCAAAAAACTGTATGACACAAAGAATCAACGACTAAAAACAAGACAAGCATGTAATTTGGGACTTCATTGAGATGTTTGACGCCTTCAACACTCAGTGCATCATGACAGGAGGTTCGATGATTTGGAAGACAAGCTAGCAGCGGTGTTGGGGTCTCGGTTTGACAGTTTGCAACATCCCCTTATTGTGAATATGAGGTGGAGGTAGTGACAAGACCCTTTGTCACGACAATACAAAATATTGGCAGGTTTTGATGATAAGGCTCAGTCGAAGGTTCGCAAAATGATGGAGAGTTTAATAATCAAAACATTGATTGGGAACCAATGGTCTGTACAACAGAGGGGAAGGAAACCTTATTTGGCAAAGGCATCATCCAGCTAAAAACCAACAACATTCCTAGAGGGCTGGTTTCTCTTGAATCGAATTTTGATAATGTTGACTGCATTATTAATAGACATATGGAAGCCTTGAGGGATGTTGAGGAACATGACCTTGGCACGAAGGAGGGACCAAGGAATATTTGGTTCAGCAAAATGGTCTCAAAGAAAGATGAAAAGCAGTCATACATCTAGTTGTTAAAGAAATACAAAGATTACATGGCTTGGACCTATTCTGAGCTCAAAGCATACAAAGAAGACTTGTTCCATCATGAGATTCCCTTGGAGCCCAGTGCAAAACCCTTCAGGTAGAATCAGAGGCCAATTAATCCTTTGTTATCTCTCAAAATGCAAGAGAGTTCTAAACAAGCTAAGGGATGGAGGAATTGTCTCAGCCCACAAGGTATTCTTCTTGGGTTGCCAACCTAGTGCTAGTAAGAAAGAAGAATGGTGACATTAGGTTGTGTGTGGACTTCAGGAATCTAAACAAGGCCTCAATGAAGGAAAACTATCCTTTACCTAACATGGAGCACATGTTGCAGTTGGTGATTGATTCTAAGTTGCTTTCTACTTTAGATGGCTTCACTGGTTATAATCAAGTCATGGTGAAAGAATCAGAAAGGATCAAGATAGCCTTCACTACTCCATGGGGAATGTATGTATATGTTAGGATGCCCTTTGGTCTGATGAATACTAGAGCCACTTTTCAGAGAGAAATGGATGTTGCTTTTGCTAGTTACATCAATGACTTTATTGTTGTTTACCAAGATGATGTAACAATGTTTTCAAGAAGGAGAAGTGACCATTTGCTGCACTTAGAGAATATGTTGATCAAATGTAGGGAATATGACATCTCACTCAATCCAAAGAAATGCCATTTTGGAGTGTAGAAGGAAAAATTGCTTGGTCACATTGTGTCACAGGAAGGAGTGATGATTGATCTAGAAAGAGTGGAGGCCATCAGCAAAGTCCCAATTCCAAGAACCAAAAAAGGAATTCAGTCCTTCTTTGGGTAAATAAACTTAA